>SSNP01000003.1:1009918-1143490 GCA_006937955.1 Pachypanchax playfairii
TTGTAGATGCGACGAAGGCCACGCTGTTCCTCTAAATCTGCTCATCACTAAAAAAAAAAAAAATCCCTCAAATGTCATTCAGTGTTTACATGAGGCTCTTTCACATGAAGTAAAAAACAACTACTTGGTACGAAGTGAGTAGTTACTTCATTATTTATGACGAGTTTAAAAGACACAAACCTCCGATGAGGCTGGTCAATCCGCTGGATTGAGACCGATACTGTGGAAGCTTGTGTTACGTGGCGCCCACGACCTGCTGGCGCTCGAGACAAAAAGCAGCGTTGTGTGGACACTGAAAACATTCTGATTTCCCCGTGTTTTGTTGGGAAATTAGAAGAGTCTTTATAACAGAAGGAAAAGTGAAGAGATGACAAAAAAAAAGTCAGGATATAGTCAGAACCAGGTCGTGCTAACAGCATGAAGTGGAGCGCGGACACTTCTCACTCCTTCAGTTCCAAAGTCTTTCAGGATGTTTCGTTAAAACCAAACTCACTCTTAAGTTTTATTTATTTTGCCCTTAAAACTATAAAAAGATGCTGAAGATATCAGCAACATAGCAGCAAGATTAACTGTATCGATGAAACAACATGAGTAGAAGTTACAAACCAGGACTATCGTGGGAACACGTCGCCGTTCTGCTACAGTGGTGCTTAAAGAACGCAGAAAAAAGATGCCACTTGTTGCAGCCTCATGCGCACGCAGATGGTCGGATCGCAGGCACTATAATCCAAAACCATTTCTCAGATTTTGTGCGTTAACGGGGGGGGGGACTGCTAAATAATTCCAAAGGGGAAGAAAAAACCTCACAAACTTTATAAAAACAACCAAAAAAAACAAACTATGAATGACTTCATTAGCTAGACTCTCCCAAGTCTGTGAGAAATCTCTGAGGTAATCATTGTAGTATGACTCATTAGACAACAATAAATACAAACATGAATACAAATATTTAAAAAAAAAGTAAAAATGCTAAAGCAAAAAAAACAAAAAGAGCTAAAAGAGGTAGGTGTTTTAGGTAGATTATGGTATACATCCATTGTGGACAATCCTTTTACAAACTATATTAAACTGATTCCATTACAATGTTTGTTTCTGAAGGGAAGAACAACAACAAAAACAATAATAAAAAGACTTTACATCCTTTGCATGGAAGATGGACAACAGCTTTCTGTGAACAACATTTGACATTTTTCTCAGACAATATTTAAAATGGCAACAAGTTGTAGAAAGAAGTTGGAAAAAGTCCGAAGAGGATGAGGAACTGTAAAGCTTGCTGGTGATCGTTTACCGTGAGGTGGATATTGCAGGTTTTGTTTACTGTGTTAAAGAAATTCATTCAGGATAAACAAACCAAACAGGAATCTCTGATGATGCAGAATAATCACATGGCCTGGTTAAGCATGATTTTGAGGTGGATCTTAAACATAAAAAAACTAAAATACAAATAAAAAACAAAGTATAAAATATCTAATTAGACACGTGGAGACGACGCTCCCCATCGGTGTTCAGTCAGTGGCTATAATACATCAGAGAGCTTTCCTGTTTGGCTCTCAATCCCCCAAAAAACACCTCGTTACCCTGTTCCTGTGAGGAGGGAACGCTCCCTGTGGCACTTACATATTCACCAAACCTCCCACCGTATCATACATACATACATCATCACTGCACCTCCAAAAAGGAAACAGCTCTAAATCAAATCCATATCTACAAACGTATTCAGATTATTATTTTTTTTAAAGAAGAGCTCATCTTTAAAAGTCAGTGTTCAGTAACCAAGCACATCATCGCCCTCATCAAACTGACATACTACACGTACGAGTGGTACAGCCTAAAGACACGCGAGCCTCAACGCCTTCTAATTTAAATCACAGCAGTGTCATTTATGGAATTCAACATGTAATCTCGTAATAAAAACGATTTAGGTAAAAATGGGACTGATTAGAAAAAAGGGGCCTTTGTGAGATTTGTGCTATGAAGAAACTCAGAGCATCAGGCCCTGACTGTCAGCATGTGGAGTGTCACAGTGACTGTGAAGAGCTGGAAGAAGGTCACAGTGACATAGAGTGGTCGTTTACTAGGGATGGGTTCAAAAACAACAACATAAACACACGTGGAGCTGGTGGAACCGATCACAGCAACACCTTCACACACACAGCTCGTCTTCCTCACACAGCTCCGTTTGTCTACTGAGATCACGGGAACCGTTTCAACTCACGACAGATAAACCGGATAAATAATTTCCACGTGACACGCCCACCTTCAGTGAAATCGACTGTACTCGGCAAATTCTTTGGGGAGTTGCTTTAACACAAAGAACGCCATCTCGTGTAGTTTCACCTGAATCCTGCATGCAGTCACACCACGCCGCCTTTTAGCAGCATGTTTTATACGCTAACAGAATCAGTCCGATGAAGCGGAAGTGGTGGTTGACTGACAGCAGAGAGAGAGAGAGAGAGAGAGAGAGAGAGAGAGAGACAGAGAGCTGCTCCCAGTAATCAACTAGCTCACAATCCTAATTTAATCCATGAACACTGTTTGAATTCAGATTAAAAAATGAACATTTCCAAAGCTCGTTTTTGTAGGTAATATAATGTAGTAAGTCTATAACTAGCTTAGCAATTTATATGGCTTATAATCGAGAGCAGCGTTTTATGTTTTGTTTTCAGAAAATGAACTTTGGGAAATGACATTAATTTACCTCTAAACAGATGATAATTAGTGATAACGGCACTGTGTTCTTAAATCTTTCCAAACAAAATCCATTGAGTGTGTTTCAGAACAAATTTTTTATAAATCAGAAACAAATAGGGTCTATTGTTTTTGCATATATCTTCCAGGGTGGGGGAGATGGGGGCTTGAGGATCTTTGTAACAATATATACAGCGGTAGAGATATTTATAAATGCGTGTTGATATTTACATGATGCAGCCACTAGAGGGCTGCGCAGCATACAACATCAAACAGGAGGGCGGGGAGTGGAGGTGCACAGCATCAACGCCACAACCGGCCCTCGGACATTCTAGAAAATCCATTTCCCAGTCAGAAACAAAAGGGGTGAAACATCTGAGGAGGTCTGAAACAGCTTCGCAAGCTCTCCACCCATCGAGCTCACTGTGTACTGAGGAGGAACAATTCATGGAATTGTTTATAAAAAGGTGAAATGACATAAAAAAAAAAAACCTTGCAAAAAAAAATCTATTGCAATCATATCCACATCTATGACAAGTCCAAGAATGGTTTGCAGCTATATAGAAAACAAGACGGGCCCCTTAGCTTTGGCCTCCATTCACTATTCCAGTTATATTTGGCATTTTAGCCCTTTAAAAAATTTGTGATAATAAAGATAATGTTTATCAATACATAAGGTTGACTTGAAGGTTGTTTTTTTTAACAGTGCATAGAATACATGTCCTTAATTATAATCATGGAAATAAACATTCAAAAACAAAAATCAAAGATATAGTTTAAGAGTTACACAACGTAATGCCGGCTTGGTTTGACTGATAATTAGCTGTGTGAAATTAGCTAATACATTTAGTGGCTAATTCTCATGTCAAACCCAGGGAATCTATTAAAAGTATTAAAATCCTATCAAACATCTTACTAAAATACAAACTACGCTCATTTTCTGCAGCAAAAATCTAAAAAAAAAAAAACATTTTCCTTCATATACGATGGGACTAGTCAGACAACTAACAGAGCGCCTGAACGAGTGAAGCACAACGTGGAGCAGCGAGGTTATTTTAGGTGCTGGAAGCTTTGTTTTAATTTGCTGTCCATACCTTTGGTGGAAGGTAAAAGACGTGCGTTTTGGAATTGGACGTCCTGGAGGGAAGTGAAAGAAATCAAACAAGAATGAAGACGTGATTTCTAATTGGTGGAAACTTCCAAGTAGTTTGTAGGCACTGATTTTGCACTGATGAAGTCAGATGTGCTGGATCGAATCTGCTCTGTGAAAAAGTTCCTGCTTCACATTGACGATGTAAATATGAAACAACCCGAGGTAGCTCAACTGAATGGCTAAATGAATAACTGAGGATGTTTGTTGTGTTGGTGTGTGCGCGTGACACGCACACACAAAAAGTCCCAACATTTAAAGCAGCTGTTGGTTGAATTAAATACATACAAAAACACTGTATATATAGATATATATATATAGGCAGATGTCCTACGGATAGCTTAATTTGTACTAAATGACATTCCCTTGTTTATATTAATGTCTGCTTGCTCTCGACACACCCTTGGCCTTTGCACCAAGATACACTTCTGTAGAGGTCACATACATCAACACACACGCGCACTCACACACTCTCTCTGTTCTGCTTGCTCCACACCTGCTTTTAGTCCATCCAGCACATTCTCAGCCCTGTCCCTCCGTTTACACCCAGTGGAATCTGGTCTCTGGCTCCAGGTCTCGGAGCTTCAGACGTGGTTTCTAGGAGACTTCGCTGCCAAACACTTCCAACACCAGTGGAGTAAGCTGCATGCTGTGTTCCGGTCGGAAGGACAGGGAGCGGTACTGTTTGGAGTGCTCCTCGTTGAGGCTGCGCAGGTCAGCCAGCTTCTGGATCATCTTGGCGTACAGCAGCTGCCCACCTGGGTGGTGAAGTCTGATATAGGCCTGCAGGATCTCGGACAGTCGGTCTTGAAGGGCTTCGATCCTTGCGTGATCTTGCACTCCTGGGCGGTCTGCGGCAGAAACAGGGACAGGTTCGGGATATTTATGGTTGTTGCACAAGAGCATCAGAAAATAAACAATGTGAAACTCTACTTAATAACACGTGCTTAGTGGAAGTCCATCTGCATGATGGAAGAACATTTGCAGATAGATACCACAAACACTGAGGAGCGCTTTTGCTGCCATGTAAGTTAAATGTTCAGGTTGGTCTTTACTGCTACAGAAATCTAAAGGAATATACAGTATTGTCTAGAAAAGAAGAGAAAAAGACAAAATAGACAACAACAACTGATGATTGTTTTAATGCAGGTGCAGTACCTGGAGAGAGCAGACAGATGGCCATCAGCAGGACATGTTCCTCTTCATGCAGGCTGAGCTTCTTCAATCCTACCTGGAACTTCACCAGCGGCTCCAGCAGCTCCAGAGTGTGACCCGCTACAGGAGACCAGCACATCCTCACATTCAGTCATGTTCCCAAACCCTTACATGGATGCTGACGTCTCTGCTACAAGTTCATGTCATTGTTCATGTTTCCATCTAGACTGAATGTTTCTAATCAGTGTAGTTAAAGTTGATGTGATTACACACCACGTAAAAAAATTATTAGGGATGTTCCAAGTACTGGATCGGGTTCCATAACACACTTTTACATTTTGTCACTGATCAGGTTATTTAAAAAACCTCAAAATCTGTCATCTTCCATTAACCATGACAGCTACAGCATATGTTTAATTAGTTTATCGGCACGTTCTTAATCATTGATGGAAAACACATCAAATAATTGCAAACCCAGAACCACAAAACAGGAACAAATACTCAATTTATCAAATATCATTTCAAAACAATCACCGTTATGGATTAAGACAGATATTTATACGTGTATTTCGAGAGTTTATTTCAGAATTGAGTTTAAGATGATCCACTTTTCTCCAAGCAGAATAATAAGAGCTTTCTGTAAAGACATATTACATTTTTACTAACCTTTATATGATCGTTTCTATGAAAATAATCTCATGCATGTTTACTATGTTAAAACTAAAAAAAAGTAATTTGGCTCATTTAATTTTTTTTGCCTGTGCAGACAGCGAAAAACACAAAGTTAATTTTTAATGGGATTGTTTCCCATCATAACTGCAGAGCTACTGAGGTGTTAAGAATAAGATGTTTATAACTGTGAGCTTTAAGAAACAGACAGATGGCACGACATCTTCAAAAGCTGTAACTAGTATCAGGAACAAGACAAATACATGTCAGCACATTGGAAAATCCCTCTATACTCTTTAAATCAATGGTTTGAGTTACTAATGAAGTATGTCCAGACTGTAAGAACACATGGCGATCCAAGCACTAAACAAACACTAACTGTGTTGGTCTGAGTAATATACAATAGATCACAGTGAGCAGAAAAACAAGAGGGCAACGTCCAGGAATTCAACAGCAGTGTCCCGGTTATCTTAAGTACTGCAATCTTCACATGTTGGTTATCGTTAAACCTGAAACCATCGCGATTTTTATGTGCTGATTATGAGTGATTGAATCATTGTAAACGTGCGTTTCTTAGCTGCAGCAGAGTTACCGCATCTGTTGGGCCGTGAGGCTTTAGAAAAACATGCACCGGTGATAATGCTGCCAAAGATTTCTTCTGATCCAAGCAGACATTTACTAAACTGATACGTGATGATGATAAATTAAATAAAAACTGTTTGATTTGAATGGAACATGTGTAAATGTAATAATCTGTGATTTAGGTCAAATTTCAATAAGTTACAAAATAGAAGGAGAAAAACTTGATGTGATTGACTGGAGTTAATTACAAGGACTGATGAGATTAATTGCATTTAAATATTTGAATGATGTGAACAGATTGTTTTCTCAGTTTAGGATTAGCAAAAAACTGAAAATATTCTTTGTTGGTTATTTTATAAAGAGTGAATAAAATATCAGGATATCAATCAATTTCTGTGTGAGAACGATCGTGATTGTGCGTCCTTGTTTTCACATGCTGGCTGAGCCCTTTCCACATACTTCCAGAAGAACAGAACATTTTCTTAATTCTTATTTTCAACTTTTTTGTACCGTGGCCTTGTTAGATTGAAAGAAAGAAAAATCTCCCTCTTTTGACTTTTTTTCCAATTAATTTTTTTTTCCATTTGAAAGATTCTTCAATAAAGCAGCTCTGGCAAAAGTTGTGACAAATATTTCAAAGTGTACACGGTTTGGATTCTTGTGTGGAGAGACATCTATTGCAGTTATGGTTGTGTCACAATAACAAAGTGCTCAGTGGCAGTTTTAAGAGCATAACTAAGCTTCTTCAGGTTCACACAGTTGTTGTTTTGCACGATGAGCAGATCAACAGTGACTTGGTCACAGAAAGAAAGGGGCTCTTGTTTTGATGCCAACTGGGACTTTTATAGATAATGTTAGACTGGTACATTAGCCATTTGTTACTGATGAGCCATTAACTTTTAACTGTAGTACAAACTAATAATAAGACCATTTCTAACAGAAAACCATTCCCTCATTCACAAACTGGATGTTGAAATTAGATTTGAAAATGTCTTATTTCAAAGTCAGAAGAAATATAGTTTCACACTGACCTTTGGTGACATCACTGATCTGGTATTTAAAGTCAGGCCCACCACAGCTCCAGGACATGTCTTCTAGGTTGAAACTCTGATTTGAGCGCAGCATGATCACCTCAATGGCACTAGACTTGAGCAGAGCAATCTGGTCCTCAGCAGTCAGCTCCCTATGGGCAACAAGACACACATTTTTTTTTTTCAAATTCCACAAACAAACAAGAGAAACGTTTCAATTCTAGTCCAGTCAAAACATTGACAAGTTATTAGATACATGGTATGATAAAAGCCGCCTGCTACAAAGAAAGCATTCACTGTGAAAATACGTGTCCAAGTAAAGATGTTTTACCTGTCAGCATCGACTCAGTTAAAAGCCTTCATGTTGGTATGTAACATTTTATTGAAAAACAAAAGCTCAAATGCAGCTAATGAAGTGAGCTGAAACCTGCAGATGTCAAGCAGACGTCTGGGTGCTTTACAGGGGATCAGAAAGCAGACTGAAAGTGGGTAAACATTCCAAAAGAGATCCATCACGTTCATCACCCATTGTCAGCCATTACAAAATCTTTAGGAAAATACAGCCTGAGGCGCGTTTCTGCCTTGACTTTGGCTTGACCCCACAACATGCATTTACATTTGCCCCCGTCAACACGCAGACGAACAAACACGCTGGACAGAATGTTTTCCATGTGTGAAAAGGGACAACAGACCCGACAGAAACTCGGTCAGTGGCAGCAAATTTGTCTTTGCGGTAATAAAAAAAAAAAAGTGAATGACTTTTAACTGCTACTGCATATCTGAATGACTTGATGTGATCATATAAATCTAAAACTTGACAATGATTTACTGTATTTATAAACTTGAGGGGATGAACTTGACTTAGTAACAGTAACTGAGAAACCTTCATATGTTTAGGAATATCGGTGATCTTTAGACCACAGCCACATGGATCAAAACAACACAAGATCAATTTATATTGCAGGAAAAAAAAATCTCAGAGGTGAACAAAGTCTTCAGAAGACATTCAGGTCAAAGGTCACACTGAGACCAACAAATATAAACACATGAGAGGCATTTTTATAAACCAATTATGTGATCTTATTTGTATTGTTATATTTTTGATTTTTATAAATACTATTATATATTATTACTTCATATAAGAAGAACAAAAACAATATATGTGTTAAATAAAATCTAGAGAAGCTCAAACAAACTGTACACCAGCTCTTATCTCTACTGTGCCAGTGTTAAGTGAGCCATGAGTCATGACAGTTTGCGAAACGTGAAGTTAAAGCCAAAGTGCGCTGCAGGGTCAAAAACAAAACTGTAAACATGCCACAGTTGTATAATGTATGTGTAATATGTTGTGTAACATATTGGGCTGCACGGTGGTGCAGTTGTTAAAACTGCTGCCTTGAAGTCAGAGGGTCCTGAGTTTGAGACTCATCCAGGATCTTTGTGCATAAAGCAATTGCATGGCTGTATGTTTTTGTCTAATTTAATGTCTTCTTGCCATAAAACACATGCAGTGACAGACAGAGACAGATGTTTCTTACATGAACACACGTACCTGAAACCAGGAATCATCTTGGCAAAGCCAATTACTTTCTGAATGCTATAAGAGACCAGGTCAGCCAAGTGGGGGAGCATTGAGAAGCTTGAGCCTTCCTCCTCACTGGAGTCGGGACTGTTGCCATGTTCCTGATACATCATCAGATTGTTGAAGAAGTTCATTTTGGTGTCAACAGACTCTGTGATGGCGAGAAAGACGAGATCAGGAAACAAGAAAAACTAATTCTTCTGACAGCACATCAACATCTTTCATTTTTTTCCTTGATAAACAGGCCTGATAAAAGAAGACATTTTTCTATATATTTGTTATTGAGTAGATATTATTATCTATTGCAGATGCACAACATAGAACGCATTAAAGCTCGGGTTGTCTGTTTCTGCTGATTTTGAACAGTAACTAACAACAACATAGCCCTGATGGTCCAATTACATCAGTTATGAATGCATTAATGAACAGCTGTTTAGCAGAGATCCAGGCTAGTCTGATGGTTTTTTGTACACAATTCTATCAGATTACAAAAGCCAGCGTGTAAAAACTGAATAAGAAAACTTTAACAAATAAACATTTATTAAATACAAGAAATTACAAATCAATTGTTTTTTTTTCCCCCTTCGATAATTTAGCACCGTGTTCCAACCTAAAGAGTAACTAGCTGAGAAAAGAGAGTGGATGTTCTCAGTTGATGGTATGAGAAACCTTCACAGTCTGAGATTATCACCTGGAGAATGACTAAAAGAGTCAGAAGAGGCATCAGAGAAGGAGTGGAGAGAAGCAGCTCTGCTTGCGCTTCGTGTCACGGGGCCCTCACGCACAGGAGGCTAAAACAGAGAAAAGGACACAGAATTTAAGATCAAACTCTAAAACTGACTGAAATTCAGCTGATTAAAAAAAAAAAAAATCACTAATCTTATCACACCAGAACCGAAAACAGAATCTGGTCTTTCTGTTTAGGCTCGAGGCCTGGAAAACTGCTGCAGTGGTCTCCTCGTTTTCCAATAAAAAAACTGGTGACGTTAGTGGCTGGGGGCGGGGTTATGGGACCAACTTGATTAACCAAAACTAGCTATATAATTCCAGAACCAGTGAAGCATCTCACATGATCAAATAAATAAAAACAAACCTGTACATGTATTTAAAGCCTATATACTCTCGGGTATTTAGATGTTCAAAATTCTACTGAAAACATAAAAAACACAAAGCTAGAATTTTAAGATGTTTCCACAATCTAGAGTCATTCAGAATAAACTATAGTGAGATTTAAACATGTGACACTGGAAAAGCCATGTATATTTTAATAATATGAGCTTGTTGGTAATAAAGGGGAACCAGCTCTGATCTGGCCTTAGGACCAACCCAATATGAAAAAAATGGTAATAGTGCTTATTTGAAAGTAATCTCAACACCGTCACTCAGACTGTCATTCTCTAAAAATAGCTTTGCACTGATTTAAAAAAAAAAACTGAGACACAAACCCTAAAACGGCAGAAATCAGAGTAGGAGTCGTCATATGTTTTGTGATGTGCTTCCACCAGCGTGGCGATGACTTGACTCTGTTCTTCAGAGAGTCGGGGTCGCCGTGCCTCTCGTTCTGCTTCACGCTGTGCCTCCTCCTCCTTCCTCCGCTGAATCAGATCCTTTTTTCTCTGCACTTCCTCGTCTGTCAGAATGACTGGAGGGGCAGGACAGAGAGAATTATACACACACCGTGTAAAATTTTACTATTGAGTGGGGGGGGGGGTTATATGGAGCCTAATTTTGTGTAATGATAACATAAACAGAACAGTTAAAACATGGTCAGGTAAATCACTGGGTAATAAATTATAAATTAGCAGAATAATAGAACCCATCTACACAATGAAAACTGATCCAAGGTACACCGTGTACTTGGGTTAAACACCGTGATGACAACTCTATCTATGTTGTGTTGGGTAAAAAGAGGTTGTTATTCTCTGGAGGAAGAGAATGGGAGGGGATGGGTCCATATGGAGACCCCTGCTGCACTGAACAACTGAACACATTGTCTTTGTTCTGTGTGCTTCTTGTTGTTCTAGCTGCTGAATTAGCTCACAGAAACAGAGAGTGAGTGAGAGAGTGAGAGAGAGAGAGGGGGGGGGGAGAGCAAGAGGGAGAGATAGGTCTCGACAACAAGCTGCTGTTTTTGCAACAGTAACGGCAACATCAATGGTCCCTGTTTACATACAGTAAACTATAGCGCTGTTGCAAACAGTCCCAGAAACATTTGGGGGGGGGATTAAACTGGCAGGGTGAGACCTTTTGGATAAAAGGCTTTCGGACAATATCCGGATATTAGCAGAAAACTGGAAAAGATGTTCCTGCTATTTGCAGACTGTGAAAACAAACATGAAACTGTGGAAAGAGGACGTCAGGATAGATTGCACATTAGGTGTTTAAACTTGAGATGAGGTATATTTTACACAATACAGGGAGGCTCCAGTTGTTTAAACAGAACATGTAAACACTCTAAAGGGGCAAAGACCCTCAGATACTTAACCCCAGTCCAAATATTACATAATATTTTCAGGAAGGACAGAAGGTCCCCAAGACAGCAAACACCAGTTGTACAGTTGTTTTCATTTCCTTTAGTTTCGTATGTGAAAATCTGATAGAATGTAACAAAAATACAGCAGGGAATGTCATTTTCACTCTCTTTTGGTGGGAAGCAGCTCTTCTATCAGTTCTGGATATTAAGTAGATATATTTTACATTCAAGGCCTCACAAGCAGCTGATACACAAATTAATCACATAATCTTAGACAATATTCCAAATTATAGCTTAGCAACTTCACTTGAACAACTCTACTGTTTAAAGAGTCACTAATAGCTGTGCCAATGTGCTGTATGATGATAAGTAAAGCTGGATTCATGCTTACGCAACAGGGAAATGTGCTCCCACGCGGCGGCGCACTGACGGAGCCAGTTTCTGTTCATATTACCCTGACCCTGTTGCAAAGAAATTCTTCGCCAGGACAGCAGAAGGCACGTTCAACCGTGAAGTTTGAAGAGGTCTCCCGGTGCTTTATGTGTGGTTCCAATCACGAAAGAAACAAATAAAAAGCAGGGACTTTACGGCCACAGGCATCACCACTGCTGCCGTTCAGACTTTTTTAATATGGACAAATTTGTCAACGCTCGCGCTGTTTACAATTTTAAAGGGAAGTTACATTGTGCCGGAAATTATGTTGGGATGTTTGGCTGACCAATCACAGACGTGCGTCATCTGACGCGGCCGTTGGAAAGTTAGAAAACAGAGTGCGACTCCAACCGACCATCCGAGGCAGTTGGAGAGCCCATACGACGTCGTATCATGGCGGTGCGTGCCTCCGATACGTCGTAGCTGCGTCTGTACAAATCCAGCTTAACTTAAGTTCAAGCAGCAGTGTGTTGTGTAAGAAAAACATATCATGTCCTGAACTCTTGGCTTTATATCTCTTGAGTTCCTACATGTAGGTCACATGTTTTACTTACACTCTTTCATCATGCCAATGTCCACACAGCGTTTGAGCCTGCATGCCTGGCAGTGGCGCCTGTTGTCCTTGGTGATGGTGCAACTGCCGTTAAAAGGACACGTGAAGGCGGCCTTACGCTTCATACTGCGTCTGAATAGATTCAAAGCATTTTTTAATAAAAATCTATTGTAAAATACAAATATATATGTTATTAAAACATTTCATAGCACAAAAAGACAAAAGACTTTAGTAGTGTTAGATGTAATCAGGCTCAAACACTGAGCCTTAAATCTTACTAAGAATCCTTTGTTCCTAGAATTTAACGTGTTTTGGACAAACATTAGGACAGAAATAGATATTTATTTTCCTCCCCGAGGAGTCCAGAGGAGTCTCGTCATACAGAGATGCAAACTAGACTGATTTAGTCCTATGAATGTACAGACATTTACACATATGTAAGCAAGAACACGGGTGTGCATGCTTTGTGAGAGTTCACACGAGGGCCATCTGAGAGACGAGGAAGGAGATTATTAAACATCCGTATTTTTTTCAGCTCTCCACATGAATATCAACACTGCTGCTGTGAGAAACAGAAGCAAATGGGTGTTCCACATAGACAAGCTGAATAAAAACAACATGTTCTAATCTGGTTTGGGTCATTATGGAAACTCCAGCTCCTCCTCTTTTTTTTCGTATGTATTTTTTCCATTTAACTATTACTGTGGTTTTTATGAATCCTTTAATCGACTGATTATTTATTTAATTCTGTTTTATTCTTTCTTGTATTTGATCGCTGTTGTGCAACTTCAGTTGTTTGACAGTGACATAGTATCAGTGACGTAACAGACACCGTCTCATGTATGTACCTGAAAAAGCCCTTGCATCCTTCGCAGGTCATGGCATTGAAGTGGAAGCCGGTGGCTTTATCGCCGCACACGCCGCAGATCCGTGGCACATTCCGATCAAACTCATCAGGGGCCAGATTGGACGTACTCACAACAGTAGGCTCCATCACTGAATGGGAGTGAGATGTGAGTGAGAACAACATGAACCCGCATACCAAACTACTAACATCAAACGTAAATATATAAATAGTTTTTATATTCAGCATTTCAGTCACGTTACTTAAATTCTTTGTCTACTTTTGGGGGAAAAAACACAGAAAGACTCAAACAAAATCCAAGAGCTTTTCTCCAAGGGTGAGGACGGCAGCCATATGAATTAACTGAAGGGAAGAAAATCTCTTTTTATCCCCAAAAAGCTGGACTGAAGTTACATTTGATTATGCGGTGCTCTAATTACCTTTTAAATGTGGCCTTGTGGGAAAAAACAAAACAACAAAAAAGGAAGGATGTCACCACAAGGCTAACATCCTCATAAACAAACAATCAGTGTCCTTCACAAAGCTCCTCTCAGTTCTTTCTTTGCTCCCTTTCACTGCAGACTGAAAACAAAGTGAAGGATGGAAAGAGGAGGCGGAAAGTGACGGTAACTCAAGCAGTCCTCAACAAACTTGCAAATAAATCAAAAGCCAACGTGGAAAGGAGTCAGCTGAATAATTTAGGATAATTTGACACGACCCTTCATCATTCACGTCAAATATTAGAAAGAAAAAACTCAAGGTGAACGTCTGAGCAGGTTTGTTGTTGTTTTGCAGTCTGATCGTTTGTGGGCATGACCAGTACGCTTTTAATACAAACTCTGCATGTCACCCTACAGATGAACTCTTTATTAGAAAGTAGAGACGGGTTCTATCGTTCCTGCAGTGATAGAACATGGTTCTGTGATAAAGCTCAAATGAACAATGTACGCTAATAATGAACTCAACATTATTTATTGATTAAGTACAGATGTGACCTAAACTCTTGTTGTTTCCATTTGTCTAAGTGCACAATTTGTGGTTTTCTCACATCAATTTACTGCTGAAATCAAAATATAATCAGAAATCCCACAGTATGATATACAAATTGAACTAATCATCACTCATATTTATCTTTGTGACAGAGATAAAGAATAATGCTTCACATCTGACACTTTGTGCGTGTGTCTACAGTATATAAAACAACCAACTATTACTCACAGAGCAGAAATATATCCATACAACAGAGAAAACCCTGTGTCAACGGTTGATATAAGTACATAATTGGCAGTTTAGCACTTGTCATCAAACCACTTCCTGTATTTCTGACTGGTATCACTGAAATCAATGAAGAAAATTGAATAGCTGTGTTAGTTCAACTATTATAATATGCAAACTACTCCCAGCAAGCACGAGCACACATCACTCACAGTGAACCAAATACAGCCATTTACCTAAGTTTATTATCGAGTGACTGCTGAAGTCAGTCCTCTGTGACTGCATCCAGCCTTGACAGGCCATTACACTAAATGTGTAGAAGAACTGAGGGAGCTCTAAATAATGTATCAGGTTATTAGACCAGATCTGTACTCATTCCAGTCTTGGACACACTCAAGTAAAGGAACATGTTTCCAGCTTCAGGCTTTGACCTAAAGTCTCACTGTTGACTGATATACATGCTGACTAAATGCTGTAAGACAGAATCAATCAAACCCCATGTGGTGGTAAGAATTTAAAGAGTACTTCCTGTTTTCTGAATTAGGTAACAAAATTACAATAAAATAAAAAGATTAAACTGTAAACAAGTGATGGTTCAGAGGGAAAGTAGTAAAAAATATTTTTGATCTGGAGGCAGGTGAACAACATACTGTCCAACATTTCACTGGAGAACTCAGCAGAGACACTTCTGCAAATCTTCTGGAACTTCTGCTCCGAGAAAGTTATTCACTAAGTCAAACAAATCTTTGCATTTAAGCAGAACAAGGTGTGCAGGTTATTTACAAGCGCTAACATCATGACGGCTGAGGATTTTTCTGCAGATCAAACAAAGCAGCTCTTAAAGTTTACTGTGACTACGTGACTAAAACAAAGTAACAAAGAACGGTTCCCCCAACAGCAATGAAACAATGTAAAGAACAAGTCCAACACATGTGATTTCATGTTATGATCCACATTATGACCATCATGTGCAATCAAACTCAGAGCAGCGCATTACCAAAGTAGCTTAACTCTCGCACCTGACTAGTATTAGTGGAGATATGCTTACATAAGCTAAATTAAATATGTATACTGAAAAGCCAAATCCTGACTGTTGATTAGCTCTGCTACTTAACATTTGCTTTTAATAAATGCCTTCCATCTCAACTTTTCAATACACAATATAATTTCAGTTTTCACATATACTGATACACTATTTATGTATCAAGAATAAAAATACAGGTTTCACATTCAATTAAGAGTCTTTAATGGGAACAAGTTTGTTTTTAGTCCTGTTAGCACTGTAAAAAGAGTGAAGGTCAAGCTGTTTCTTTCTGTATCTCCATGTAATATATCAAAAATAAATGTAGAATATAAATAAAACAAATTAAATTCAGTTAAATACACTTTGACTTTTTTCCTATTTCTTTTGCTTTTCTTCTAAAAAGATTTTGCAAATTTAAACTTGAAAGCTGCAGTGTTTTAAGTTATTACAGGTGAGGCTCTGAGTCAGCTGACGGCATCCGTGACTTATACATGAATAACTGCACCGATACCAAGCCGGAAAGATTTACCGTATCTCCAATCTTTCAAATTTCTAAACTGGACTTTCAGTCCAAACAGGAATTTACTGAAGGAGTTTTGCTTTAATTGAAAGGGATGGTGCAGATGATGACGTCAGAGCTGCACAGCGCCTTTCCTGCTTTCCCTGTCTGTAGATCGCAGCTTGTGACAATCTGTAGACTACAACAGGATCTGAGGATTTAAAAATCGTTTCTGTTGTTAAGGGGATCGCAGACAAATAGGTGTATTGAACGGTGAGGCTGCTCGCTCTAATCTGAAGTTGATATTTATAGACCAAGCATCAATGCTATGAGCATATATATGAACCACAGTCCATATGAAGTAAGATGAGTTTTCAACACTCCGCTCACAATGTGATAGAAAATATTTATTCTCATCTAGTTCATCCAAGTTTCGAGTTTATTTATTCATAAAGCGCAAAAAGTAATTTCAAGTCACTTTACAGAATTATCAACCTATTAGCGGTAAAATATTTCCTATCTAAGGAACCAGCTGATTGGGCTTAATTGTTCATTTAAGGCAATCCCCCATCCCGAGCAGCACGATTGGTAACAGTGGAAAGGAACGACTCCCTTTTAACATGAAAAAACTTCTAGCAGAACCAGAACCAGAACCTGGCTCAGGAAATATTCAATATGAATTAGTCTATATATTTTTCTCCATTTAAATTTGTTTTGGTCTAAATGTTTTGGTTGTATGAATTAATTTTTGAATTGGAGTGAAACTCTGAGTATTAGATTTAAAACTGCCTTGTATAAATTGGATGACTGTAATTTGAGGCCATCTTGATTGTTTAATGTTGGTCTTTCCCATTTGACATAAACAGTTTCTTCTACTCCTCTCCTCCATCTATCTTCTCTATCCTAAATGGGAACATTATTGTCCTCAGGCGAGTGTCCTTCATCCGTGAGATGTAGGTGAGAACTGAGTCTGCTGACGGTTTGGCTCTCCTGCTTCACAGCATGTAGTTGTTGTTTAGTTTTCCTTATGTAAAGGTCAGAACATTCCTCACTGCACTCACTATGTAATACTGCTCAGCTTCAGCTTGGGAGAACCAGTTTTAGATTTGAAGTTCACAAGGATAGTGTTTGGAGGTGGTGGTCCTAACTTGGTTTGAGGACCGGAAGCCATAACTTCCCTCCATCAAAAAGAATCATATTATTCTTCATCTCATTATTTCAGTTTAAGTAGGTAGAAGGCACTTTGCAAAAGCAATGAAACAGACTAGAGAAGACAAATTTCTGTGATGAAGGCAGAAAAAAAATTAAACAGATTCAAGACACATAGATGGTCAACAGTAATGGGTATGACAAAGTCCAGATAAAAAAAAACCAAACAATATTTTATTTGCCACTGTTCTCAGCTATAGTGTGATTTACAGAGCAAATGATGTAAATGATCTGATAAACATCACGTACAAACAACTGTCACTCCTTTGTGGCATATCACAGTTTGTCCTGTGAAAGAATTTGAGAAGTTTGAACAACATGTTCAAAGTACTCGCTGTGCCCTTTCTTCCTGTTTGTGTGGGTGTCGTGGCATGAAAACAGGTTTTATGAACAGAGTTCATAAACACTATCTGTTGGAACGTCATAGTGTATTATAATACATTATAGGTGTTGTATTCTGAACATGAAACAGCTACAATGTAAATAATATTTTTTGCTGATTAAAACAAAATGTCAGACATCCTTCTTCAGAAGACATGATGAATTCTACCTTCCATGATGTGTCAGCCATGTTTCTCTGTCTCTTCTCACCAACTCCAAGAAGACACTTCACTCTTTCTATGCAAACTGGATAGTTTTGACTAATGAATTAAATAGTACATAAATGCTACTGATCATTTTCTCTCTGAACTGATTCACAAAACTGGTTTTAAATGTAGGGAAACTGTGCCAGTGCAGAAAAATGCCATTTGGTTGGCAACATAGTTTGAAAAGCAAATTCACACTTTACCAACATTTTTTAGGATTAACAGATTCACAATCTGAAGTTTTTTACTCATTTGTTGAGCACAAATGCCTAACAGGTCTTGTGTGAAATGAGACCCTCTGGCTTTGAATCTGTTGTTTTCATGTGTGAAAACTGGTCCCATGAAAATCTCTGAATTTAATTCATGTAAAAGTTTAACGAAAAAAAAAATCCTTCAAAGAGTGTTTGTGAACAGACAAACTTTTCCATCATGACTCAAATGATACAAACATTCCAGACTGTCAAAGGGTGAATTTGTGTTTCTCCAGACAGACAATGATATCTTACTGTAAACAGAAGGGAGAATTGGATTTAAAATAATTGATTGATGCTGAATAATCCAGCATCACAGCTGTTTGAACTTTTTTATCTATAATGTATTTACTTGCACTGCACAACAGGAACTGGTCTGAATACTTTTCACTATGCTTAAGCGCTCATTCCTCTTGGCAACAAAGACTTCAAATGGATCCCTTTATTTTGCCCTGTAATTAGCATTTTGCATTCATAGAGAGGAAGCACACGTCTTCAGTGAGAGTAGTGTAGGAGGAGAGGGATGTATGAGTGAAGCAGGTCACAGAGAAATGAGGCTGATGAGACGGTGATAGCAATGAAGTAAAAACACTTATATGTGCATTAATACATCCATCCAAGTGGGCGGGGTTGATCTCTTTGTCAGAGTGACTTTCTGTGGCCCGTGTAGCCTGATGCTAGTTTTGTAAACGAGGAAAAAAATATGAAGATTGGCCTAAAGGTGGTTATTTGAACACAAATAGAAATGTTCGTCGCGCGCTAAAAATACCTTGTTATAAGCTACTTCAGTTCTTGTCTAAATATAAATAGACTAATCTCTGACAGCCCCTCATCATGAAAAGGATTGAGAGAAAACTTGCACTTCACACCAGAAATAAATTAACAATATGTTTTTCTTTTTCTGCTAGTCCTGCCTTTGACCATTTTCCAAATAAAGCAGGACTTTATTATTATCTCATGTTCTGTTCAGACTGTGCAACTGATCTCCTCATCTGATGTTTGTATGACTAAATTCACATGTAGATTTTGAGTGCAGGTCTCCTAAAGATCTTTCAGGATCAAACCATCAGTATGTGGGTGTTGGAGGAAGAGTTGAGCCATATGTGATAACCTCCACACTCAGTGAGAGATAATCCACTCAGGGAGACCCTGATAGTGTTGCACAGATATACATGATTACACATCATCATGTCACAAACAGACATGAAACAAACAAAAGAAAAACACATCATCCTTCCCTCTTAAGGTGGATGTAACTCTAAAGACCACTTGATATGACTTTATCTAATTTTTTATTCTAACAAACAAGGCATAGCATACTGGTAGCCATCTGACACTATCTGGCATCCCCGCAAGAGATTTAGATAAAAACCGACTATGTACTAATCAGAAGGTTGCAACAAATGACTTCCTTCAGTTGGTTGAACTGTTGATGAATTTAATGAGGAAGCCTAATTATGCAAAGAACACAAACGCACATGTGCACGCAGAAAGCTAGAACTACCAGGTTAAGAGTTTTAATGCTTGACAAGATTTCAGCTCACTTGCAGTTTCAGATTTAAAAAACCTATACCACTGCTGAGCCATAATTTTGCATCCAACAGATAAAATGACTGTCTGCTCATTTTGCAACATACTACTAATCAAAAGTGTTGCACAAACCATGTGATGTGCTGCATCATGGACAATCCTTGTACAAGAGTGGCACATGCTAGCTTTTACATGCTAGTGTAAAACTGTGCAAATACGTATCATAAAATGAACTAATATGTTGTGTTGTGTTTTGAAACTTGTTTGTTTGTTTAGTGCTCAAATAAACTAAACTACAACTAGTACTACTACTACATATATTTTAGTCTTTACTTGATTAATAATGAAGCTCTAGGCATTTTACATAACTGTTATAAGCATCTCTGTTCCTTTAGCTCATCTGTCAACAAACCTAATCCACAACCAAAACCTGCTCATACCCATTTACAAGATAAAAGAAGTTAATGTAGAAAACCTGTATATAATCCAGCTAAATTTCCCGTTATAATCTTAGTTTCTAATCTATAGGGTTAAAAGTTAGGAAAAGGCTTCATCGCATTGTGTGAAGGAGCTTTTCACATAAATACTCCCATTTTTAAAAGCCATTAAAAAAGACTTTCTGGGAAATTAAAGAAAAGAAGGCAAAAAATGAAGTGATGTCTGGAGGTCTACGTAAACCAGCGGCAGTGGCTGATGAGCAAGAGATGAGGTCTGCAGTAATTATTCAATGTACCACAAACCGGCTGTAGCATATCATTTTAAGTGGGTGGTGAGAGCTGTAAAGGAAAAACGTAACCCCAATTTTGGCTGTGTCCTTGGAGAAGAGGACAGGGAGTTCCCCTTATTTTTACCCAACTGACTAGACGAGGGAGAACAAGTGCAACTGTGCATATAGAGATGGAGTGACTCATGTTTTCCTTATTTGATTTATTCACGTTATAGCCAAAATTACATACATGCTTTTTTTAACTCAGGAAGTGATGTTATAACAGTTTATGAGTTTTATTTCAAATAACTGTACTCTTCAGAAGACTTCAGGCTCAAGAGTTATGAACGTTAATGTCAAATGATTTGAAAAGCCAAACGCTAAAATAAAATGCAAATGACAACAGGAAACGATATCAAAGAGCAGAGGGGAGGATCCAGACAATGATTCAAATGCAAACAGACAGGGAAAAGCTGGAAAATAAAGAAAATAAACCTCTGGCATCACATCCTAAGAATGTCAGCAATGAGCTTACAGACCACATCCCAACACATAAGAGTCAGAATCACATCCAGACCAGAGCAACGTCGAAGTTAAGAAGGACCACTGTGGAACGCCTGCACAAGAGAAGAATCCCTTGCATGACATCTGATGAGCACCTTCAGCCTACATCGCATGACACAATCCCATGAACATCTGTGAAACTGTTACGTGGAGCTCAAAGTTTCTCTTGAAGGGGAAGAGGGAAAGAAAAAAAAAACTATTGAGGAAAATATAAAGGATGAAATGGAGGAAGAGAGAGAGAACGGAAAGGACAAAGAAACTGTTGAGAGAGTAAGAGAAAGAAAACACAAGGCGACATGTTTTACTGCATACTTTGGGCTGGGTCACTATGAATACAGAGGAGACATATAACAAATCAGAGAGTGAATGACCAATGTTGTGAGGAGAACTGGGCAACAATGGAAACACATAACCCTGTGATCCACACATAAAAGTCCACCTAAGCCCATAAAAACAACAGGAAGACTAATAATAAAAACAGGGATTTAAATATGGGCTAAGGAAGAGTTGAATAAAACAAAATCCATTACTTGTAAATAAGACAAAGACTAGGAATTCATTTATAAAAAAGAGAAAATGCAGTTTAATTACAGTAAAATAATAATAATAATAATAATAATAATTGACTGTGTGGATCAAAACAAAAATAATACAAACTGACTGTGTAATGCAGCTAAACAACTGGTTGAGCAGACCAGTCCAGTTCTGTCTCTTCACTTCCCCCTCACTCTCCCACCCACAGCCTCTGCAGGTCTATCTCATGCTCTTTTCCTACGATCACAAGGAGCATGTTACAGCAGCAGTAATAGCACATGACAAGGTGACCTGTGCCCAACACAGGATGAGCTAAACTAGGGTGGAGGGGGTGGGGGGTCTCATGTCCCGTGTCCAGCCCTATGATCTGTACAGCACTCTTCCCTCCCCAACACCCAGGCCCCGCTGCTGGCCAGCAAGGAGAGAGGGAGGCAGTAACGGCAGGCTGCCCCTTTATGCTGGGCCCCTTGCTGGACTCTAGAGAGGGGAAAGAGACAAGGCAGGGAGAGGCCCACTCAAACACACACGTACACGAAAAGTCCTGTTTATGTCTACCCTGAATTTAACGAAGAATGCACATTCTCCACCAAAAAGTTGTAAACACAAAGAGAACTAGACAGGAACGGACAGACATGTCGACGTGTGGCAGGTGGGTGCGAAAGCATTTAGTTCACAAGACAGGTTACATAACCTTCCATAGGGTGCTCTCTCTCTTTCAGGAAATACTGTACTTTTATTCAAAACATAAACTATAAGATTCATAAACTACATATTTTAATAAGTCACTTGGATGTACACGGTCTACCTTGGATGATATAAAATGCACAATTTGCTTTAAAAGATTTAATTTCCAGCACAGCTTTTGTTTGATATCCAATAAATATTGCTACTGCTACTACGGGAGGTAAATGAAGATGTAAAAAACATCAGGGAGAAGCTAACACACCATTAGATCAAAACTGAACAAATATGGGAAAACAACACACATGCAAAGACTAACATAAACGAGAGTCTTTCCAGATAAAAACAGCAGCCTCACTGTAACATGCAGAAGTACTCAACCGATTACTGCGGTCTCAAAAATGTGCATGCAGGTGTTGAAGGCTATTTTTAGGGTCTATAAAATATAATGTACTGTACCATTATGCTCCATAACAATCTGCAACAGTGTAAAAAAAAAAAAAAACACACAACATGGAATATAAGTTCCTATATAAAGTGTTTTTTTTTTTACTTTCTTACTGCTGTCAGATAAATTTGATCCTTTCAAATTTTATTTTTAAATGATAAGTGACAGTGAGAACCCCAATCTTCTTTAAATTTGATGCTTAAATGAAACAAGCATAACAATTACAGAACATTCATTACCGTGCACAGTGGCACAGGACGGTATGTATGGTAAGCATCAAGAATTTCTTTATATATGCACACCAACAGACCTTAATTATTAAGACAATCGATTATTTAAAACTGTGAAAAGTCATATAAATAATTATGTAATTTAATAAATTCGGTTTTAATTTTAACAGAAAAAGATTGAAATCTAAATATATCAGATTTGCAACGTCTCAGCTGAGCTTATATTACCCAATAATTGGGGCTTGGCCCTTAAGGGTGGGAGGTGTCACAACATCAGTTTAACTGAACACTTGTGTATTTGTTTGGCATTCATTCACTTTGCATGAGTCAATTAATTTACAATGACTGAATAAATGATTCAATGGCCAAAAAAGGAGAAGGAAACTTCCTGAACAATCTGTACCGAAAATGACATCTTTGATAAGGTGACTGAACACTATCATAGTTTCACAACACACAAACAGGCATTTTGCAAGACATTAAAGAAAAAACTGCTTACCTGGAGTTTTAACATATCCTTGCACAATATGTAAGACTCAAAAACTTTCCTCAGTTTTGTCCAGGTTGGTAATCCTGTTCAAAAGAAAGGCAAAAATGGCATGTCGCAAGTCACTGAGTGTGCCTTTACCCTCGGACCTGACCTGCAGTTGCTCTGTTTATGTAACACTGAACTATTTTCAACAACAACATACACACTAAGAAGTAATCATGCAGCAGTCAGGCAACTACGTAAGTAAACACCCTGATAAAAGATCAGCGTTAATCTGCGTCTGGTTTTTCTTTCTTTGTTTTTCTTTGGCTCTTAAGCAATAAAAATCCCAATAATTCAAATCACGACTTCAGCATTCCTCCAGTGGCTGCGAGTTTCATACCTCAGCTCAACTTTTCCCCATGAAGACCTCTTTAGTAGTCGTTCATCTTCGTGCTCGTGTAAAAGTGTGTCTTCTTCATGTTGACGAGGTGTATATTATTAGTTTAACGAAGAGACGACGGCGTTACGCTAAACTCAGACGTATATGAGAAGAGTCTTGTTTAAAAAAAACAAAACAACAAAAAAACGCCCTTCCAGACGCTGATCCACACATACACACACAGCATCGGTCGTAGTAGCTAGCATTAGCGTGGCGTAGCTGACTGCTTTAACTCTCAACGCGGCACCAAGTTCTGACACTTAACTAACCGTTCTGCGCGCGCGAGCCACCAACATTCAAATGAAAAACGCAACCAAGAGCCCCTCACGGCCAAACACGCAAGCTCACATTCAGAAAACACAAACGCACCTATCGTAGTCCGACGAAAAACAAGCTAAGCTCCGTTCTTCTGGACCCAAATAGATGGCCATTACTTTTTGTTATGTACCGCCCCCTTCCTTGGAGCTCTACGGGAAAAAGGGATTTCCCCCTCAGCCTCTTCGATGACCAATCACAAACCGGTTTAACGTGTGTCCTGCGGTTTGATTGGTTACATATTTGTCCAGCTTCGATCTGCTTGGTCTTTTCCGGTGTTCATAACGCGCAGATCCGCCCCCTCAAACAGGGGTGTGTCGTGACGTCAGAGGTAACGAAGAGGTAAACAACTTTGACCGCGTGAGGCTTAAAGCAACCTCGTTTTTACCGCTGATGTCTGAATCAATGAGGGGCCGTCGCAGGGATTACCATACTCACACTGTATATGGTAGGGTGTCTCAGAAGGCGGAAACCCAAGCCGTTGAGGTCTAATTGTCACCTTCACAAGTATACGACGTGTCTTTGTTCGCATCGGCAAGCGCAACACAAATTTCAAAAAGCCGAGAAAGCCTCAATCGATACCACATAGTCGAAACATTACAATGATCAATTTTGAGTTTTCAGTGTTGAATTTGATGCATTTAGCTTTTTGTTTTCTTTGACATCCTTTAGATGTGTGCCGCGTGGCGTGTTTGAGGGGTGTGTCTGCTCTGCAGTACGGTGGTAGGCTGGAAGAAGGCGATGTCGTTGCATGTGCGTTGCATGGCAAATACCCGAATATCCTCAATAGGGTCACTCAACCAACTCCTCGTTATATTGGCGGAATAGGTGCTTAGTGGATTATTTTATCATTTACTCCGACCTTTTAACATTGGTATAATTTGAATATTGATTGTTATGCGCATAGGGTTTCTGATTAACGATTAAAATGGTGTCGCGCGCAAGCGTGTGGTGCGTGTACTGACATCAATGCAAATAAGAGCAAGAGAATCTTTAGTTATTTTGTAAAGAGATTGTAGGAAGTTAAACATAGTAAATACAACGTGTTTTCAGTTTAATTCTTTCATATTCTCATTTTCTGTTTTTTTTTCTTTGTATAGCTCAGTCGCTTTAATTTTCAATATGGTTTGTGCTCAATTAAAACTGTTTTTTTTTTCTTTTGCACCTCTGTTGCTCTTTGTTTTTCTCAGTCTCCCAACATGACCAGCTAATTATTTTCACCTGCCTGCATCAGTTCTTGTGTTAGTGTTCCTGCTACTCAGAGAAAAGCTACATCAATATTCTACAATAAAGAGTTGTGTGTCAAATGTAATAGTTGTTATATGTATAGATCTATCCTTTGTTGACCAAACCTGGAATGCAGCTGACGATGTTCACTGTTAATGACCTAGTAAAAACAGAATAAAACCAGTAGCTTTATCTGCATTTAACAAGGCCAATCCAAAGCAAGCATGTACATGTAATCAGAAATGATTTTAATAAATGTTCCTGATCTAAGCTGTGAGTCAAGCAATAGGTGAGAAGGCTGCATGTTTTACAAGTTCAGTAGAAATCTCAGAGACAAATTTCTTCATGTTTTCACTGCTCTTCTTTTTTATGGTCCCTCTAAAATTTGTGGAACTCATTAATGAGTCTTAAAAAAAACTAAATCAGCTAGAAACAGCAGATCATCCAAATACTTTAACAACTTGTTACTTAACAGAACACAACTACAAAATAATAATAAATGCAAGCTGCAAGCATTTCATAGGATTTTAAAAGTTTATGAGTTAAATGAACAATCTATTCAGCTGTGTGCCATTACTCCATTTATCTTTGCACTGAAGAGTGAAAGCGCTCCTGCATACGCTTCACTTCTGTTCTGCTCTCCAAATCCCCTACTAGCATAGCTTTGCCTCCAAAATGGAAAGAATTTTTACAACAAACATTCCCTCACTATTCTAGTCCATAACACATTAGACAGTTATACATTTTATACCCGCTGTTTGGCCAAAGAATACAGACCACTCAACAATTAGGCTCGTACCATAAACCACAAGGACACGTGCAAAGTTCACTGTCAGCTATAGACTTGTTTACGCCAGCTTTGCATTCTATCTGCACCTCAGAGCTAGCATAGCTGTAGCCTGCCAGTATCTTTGGCATGTGTCATCTGATTTAATTTAATTTTTTTATGTTTGATCGTGTGAAGTAACTGGTTGTAAAGTGTGTGGGTGTTAAGTTCATGTTCATGAAGGGTTGATTCTTGTCCTGGGGCTTGGCTGGTGTTCAAGTCTGGCACCAGCACTGGATCAAGCCGTTCTGCTAACGGGGATTTATTTGGCTCCAGAGCATGCATGTCAGACGTGCATCCTGGCTGAGCCGGGATGTGTCCTCAGATGCTCCGGCGCTTCACAGTAAGCTGTTTGGAAACAAGGAGAGTATAAATCATACATCAGAAACACTTGACCCACTAGGAGCTGGGAGTCTGTATTGCTGGTGCAAAGATGTAAATAACTGGTGCAGTTGAAAGAATAAAAAAGAAAAGTTTTTACTGGAATACAATCTAAACACTGCCAGTATTAACTTTATTCTTCAATGCAGTGTAAAACAATAGTCCATGTTATAATGTTGCAATTTTGTTACAAAATCTAAATGAAACCTCTCAGTTAAATACATAAAAACCAACTGTAAAACATGCTTATTTGTTTTGCAAAAACAACTTTTTATTCCTCATAAACCCTAATAGAAAAGTAAGAAAACCCTATGGATATCTCATGTAGAGCTCTAGTGGTTCATAGACAATTAGCAACCTAGAGCCCAGGTGTCTGTGATATGTATCTGCCACTCTAGAACAAATTGAACATGTTTTTCACACACGTCTTGTGAATCATTGTAGGAAGCAGTGTCTCTGAGAGGACTCAGCACTGTGAGAGCAAAGCCTCCAGGTGCAATAACCCCCTTAAAGTACCTGAAAGCATCTTTGGTCAAATTTGGAGAGCATGTGTACATTAGCTGGCAAATCTCCTAATGGACACTTTGCTCCACTTTGGTGATGTTTCAGTGCAATACAACATGAATGCATGTCATGTCTGTGAAACTCAGGATATCCTGCAGGAGGGACTGCCACCCTGTTCCACTTACAGCTGTCATCATGTGGTGCCTCAGGTGGCTGGGCAAGACCCATATACAGTCATTCCCCCCACAGGCAATCTGCCTGCTGTACTCAGTGTTCAATCTTATGTGATTATTATCAGTTGAATTCCTTAAGACTTGTCTCACTTCGACAAAAAGAACACACTGTACACTTGAGAGTATTGATCTAACTCTTTGCACAGCTTGATTCAGGAGGTGCCGACAGCTCACTGGAGCTTAAGATGGCCACTTTTCTTCTTGTCATCATTTTAAACTCTGAAAAATTGAAGAAAATTGTCATCTGAATTATCAGTTTGGATTTTCTGGCATACCAAAATGCAAAAAAAAAGTAATAAAAAAAAAAAAACAGACTTTATTTTTTTCCTTACAGGGAAACAGCTACGACACCTGCAAAGTCCAACCTAACTATTTTTATTATAGCCTTTAAAATTTCCTACACCTATAAAACTATAATAGTTGTTTTCCATCAGGCTGATTTTGTACAGTCATATAAAATCAGAACAAGTTTAGTTAAAATTCTGTGTTGACGGGACAAATTGTTGGGGACGACAATGGACTTCAGGAAATAATGAGTCTGAGCAGGAAACATGCTGATCACATGAACGGCGTGGACAGAATCTACATTTTTAGGGCTCACTATTACTGGATGATGAAAACACAGATTCAACATGACTCAGTCTGAACATCATCAGAATCTTTCACGTGCTGAACTGAGAGAGCAGCATATTTCCAAGCTTCTCCGCCCCCCTTTGTGAAGCTGTATAGCAGGTAATGGCAACAACATTGTTTCACTCAGGCAGTAAACAACCACCCCACTGGAATATTTACCATTAGAGATGCTCATATGCAGGATCAAATTAATCTGAGTCACAAACCCAGAAGTCTTGGTTACTTTGGAAAACATTACTGAAGAAAAATTTCCATCAGGTTCAGAACAGCTGTGTTCTTCTAGCCCTTTTGCTCTCTACATCAAAAGGCTTACCGTCCCTAACAAAATAAATCATTACGTTATCATTGTTCCCATATGTCACACGGTCTAAGCACTATGAGGTCATGCGGTTTGCTTCAAAAGATTTTTCTGTCTTGCCTTTAAAAGCAATACAACTTTTTGAGAATTGCGACAAACAACCAGATTGTTTAAGTTCCTCCCATTCTTTAGCATTCGTAGGATTCTTTAGTCTATACTTAGATGACCGAAGACCAAAGGCTATTTTTCATACATTCTTAAGAAGATGGAGAAGCTGTTTTGAAAGCTGTAGAGGAACACAGAATTCTTTGACTCTGTGTTGAATAAAAATGTGAATTATTTTACAAGAAGTAAACTGAAATGTTGCATAATCTTGTTCTCAAAATGAACAGGGAAATGGGAATATATGTTTTACTATAAGACAGAGAAAGCTTAGCTCTCGTAGCCTGACTCAATTGTTTCCCCCTGAAAATTAACCAGTTTTCACAAAATGTGTAGCTGTTCATGACACTGTTATTGTCTGTAAAATAACTCTAGCTCCCTCTACTGGAAGAATGAAGCAGGACACTGTCTAATATCAAGATACATACAGTACAACACCGTACTACACTTCTACTAGTTGGTTTCCCAGATAAATGATTTGTTTCTTTTTAAATGTCACTTTACCACCGTGCCATTTATTTTAGTCCAGTTTCATGACTTATGGCATTGTAATTTAGAGCAAGGAAAATGCTTTAGGTCAGAAATGTGTCCAGTTGAAGATACTTTTATTTTGAAAACCTTTCTTTTATTTTGTCAAATTGAAGAGGCTGCCGTAATTTGCGATTGTCAGCGTAAAATATTATTGAGGCGTATTTGTGATGTATCGGTTTTTTGCGAGCGCCGTTTCGTTTAGATAAACGTTAAAGACAAAGACAACCAACACTTACACCTTTTCATGCAGACACATGCATGGAGAGGTGTGAAACGTTACATTACCAAGTCGTTTTACACTCCAGGTAGCTCCCCTAGCTTTGACAATGTAAGCTAGGTTAGCATTTTTCAGCAAGCAGTAAAATAGGACAGAGTCATATTCAGAAACGTAGCTGTTATTTGGTTATTTGTACTGTTTGTATACGATTACAAAATTATTGTGCAAACAGAATTGTAGCTACAGAAAAATATATAGAAATAAAAATTTCACAGCTTTTTTAACAGACGTGAAGACAAATTAGGCGGAGTTGGTCCCATGGTGTAATGGTTAGCACTCTGGACTTTGAATCCAGCGATCCGAGTTCAAATCTCGGTGGGACCTAATCCTTTTGGCTTAAAAGCAGAAATGAAATGTAACGTTATGTCCCTAAATTAAAAAAAAAATGGAAATACGTGCTACTTTTCTTCACCCAATCTTTGTATGAGTTAAAAATGGGAAATATTTAACAAATTATACACCTTCTGGATGGTTTATATTACTTTATTGTGTTGTTCTTTTTTTAAACTGTTAACTCTGATGAGAAATCTCCAATGTGCCTGGACATTTGGTTTATGCACAAATCTGCAAATAAAACTCCGGAATAACAAAAAACTTAGATAAAGAGACACACATTCACATTGAATATTTTAGTTTAATTTTCTTATCAAATATGACAAATACCAATATTTCATCCTTAACTGGCTAAAATATATTACTTCTTTTATACATAAAAACCTTTTAATAAAAAAAAAACACTGTTGAGAAAATGTAAATATTGCCTCAGTGTATAAAAAACACCTCAGAAACATTTGGGATGTTTAAAAATGAACATGTTTCTTGTTGCTTTCAATTCTAAAGCAAAATCTCTAATTTTGGATAAAAATCAGTTTAGTTAGTGTATATCAGGTACAGTATCAGTTTTGTTTAAACATTAAAGAAATAAAACTTGTGCAACACAGTATTGTGAAGGAAACTTAACACAGGAGAAATAATATTTTAGTAGATTAACCTGAGGATTATTTTGAAATTAATGTCAGGTAAATCAAAGTTTGTTTGAATCAAAAACCAAAACAGAAAAGATATGACAGTTTATGCAAAATTTTGACTGTTTAGAAGCTTAATTTCAATTTAGAAAATTGTACTAAATTAACTACTTTTCTGTTATTACCACTTAAATAAAAATACATGTTTTAGTTATTAATGTTTAAAAGAAGTACTGCTGCTATTTTATGTAACTGCATTTTAAATCTAACCAGAAACTTTTTTTCTGTAAAAAATCCCAATATGCACAAACTCTCGATAAATCACTAACTTTTTCTATTTCAGACTGCAACAAAAACACCATAACTTGTATTCCTTTCCCTTTTATGTAACTTTTCATTTCTACCACATTGTTAAAATCTTTTACCATCTCTGGCCATAGTGAAACTTTAACACATGTGATTAGGTTTTTACTCATGCAGTTGGAGAAATTCACTGTACATCATGTGTGAAAGTCTGAAATGTGATAAGTAAACAGAAGAAACATAAACACACAGAAACCCTCCTAAAATAAAGTAAAAAAATGATACAATCTCATATGGCTAATGATGTAAAGTCACTCTTTGGCTTTTCGTGCTTTTGCTCTGTAACTCGTTGCTTTGTAAACGGACCGGGTCGCTGGTGCCTGTATGCAGCAGACGCTGGGCGGAGGGTGGAGCTACACCCTGGACAGATTATCAGTTCAACACTTAGAGATTAACAATAATTCACGCACACTCAAACATAGAGCCAATGCAGAAAATCCCAAACTGAGTTTTAAACCTTCATGCTGGAAGAAAACCAACTGGGCCATCATGCAGCCAGACAATCAAATATGCAGTTGCTGAATAGAAACAGTTTACAATAAAAATAATAGAATAGAATCTTTTAATATCTGTTGATACTATATAGTGCATACTTGTCATTCAATTGTTCTTCATCGTCGTAGCTGTGGTCCCAACATGACTTTATTAATAAAGTTAACAATTGCCACAGCTGGCTGCTCAGGGTCCATCTCAGCAAACAGGTGGCACACATTCTCCGTGCCTGTCCGTCTGGCCACAAAACCAAACATCCTGCAGAAAAAAGGAGGTCAGAGATCAGAACAAAAGACAATTTTTCTTATAGTAATGCCTTAAAAACCCCATTAAAACCTTTATGCAGAAAAAATGCATCAAACACATTCCAGTTCAGTTTTAAATGATATTATTTTAAACATCACTTTCTATGAAGATGAGTTGTGTCAAATAAAATGCAGGTTTGATGTTTTAGTGATTTAAAAGAATCATGTGTTTTACTCATCACAAACATGCGTCCTGCATAACAACGCAGTATAACAAGATGGACATTGCTATAGGTCTCTGATGTCTAGTCTGGGTTTTTGAAGACCACGTCCCTGCATGTTTTAGTTCTTCTCCTCCTCCATCACATCTGATTCATTGGATGAAGGACCTCATATCACACAGACCACACTGACCATAACAGCTGAAGGACAGTTTCTATTCAGTGTAAGGCTGCTAAAGTTAATAGCAAATGAGAGATCGGTGTTTCTAATTAAAATAAAATGGCTGTAAAATGTTGGAGTCCTGTAGTATAAAACATCCCAGCAGGAGCTGATTAGAGCCTTTTTGGTTGATTTTATCCTGTAGCTGAACAACTTTTGATGAGAATTAACAATTAACTTTTTCATAAAAAAGCAGGAAGATTTCTGATTTCCCATTTCTGAGGTACAGCTAATGCAACAAGGTTTAAAGTTTTAGCTGAGCGAAAACAAAAATAAGAAAGTTCTTCTACTGAACAAGGTATTTGATGTAGTTTTCCATTCCAAACTTTAAAAAAGGGCAGTGACTTCAGACGCCAACAGTTTACATTATATTGTAAGAGTTTTCATGTGAAGTTCTCTGTGATACAAACAGACAATAAATGATGATCGCCTGCCATGCCAACAAGCACATTGTATCAGTCTGTAAACACACGGTAACACAAGCACTTACTTGCTTGATGTGCTATCAGAATTAGTCCACCTGAAGCATGGGCACACAGAGACAAACGTAGGAATGCATGAATGACAAAGATATGGAGGCCATTTAACTCGTTAGCCATCTCAGAGCAAAAATAAGCAAACAAGCAACTCACAAAGAGAACTTATATTGTGCAAATATAAGTATAAAGCAAAGATTTTTACAGCAGAAGAAAGCACACTGCTGTCGCCACCTTTACTGAAAATTATGGGCAGTTATGGCACATGTGCGAGCATATATGTTTTTTTTAGCATGCTTGGTTATTTATTTATTGTTCCAAACCTACCTCTGATCTTGGGGGTCAAGACTGCTGAAAGTGACGCTGCTGATTGGGTAGTGCCGCCTGAAAAACAGCCTGCACAGGAAGCAAAAGAATAAACAATACAATGACTTGTTTTCCCGAGATTTACATCGTTTGAATCCTCCTCAGTCTGAACGTTAACTTTACTAGTGACACTCATTTGATGCACTGTCATAGGTAAATAAGCATGCTTCAGAGAAAGTACCTTCTTTTACTGTCAGTCAGTGTGATCCCTTGAGAGGACACTTTGAAGTGGACCACTGTTGGTACTGGGCGTGGATTCAGGGAGAAAGTACATTTAGTTGCCTTGGAAACAGCCTCCGGTCCTGTTAAGGACTCTGTTTCCACAGAGTTCAAGTAGAACACGTTGCACGCTGCAGAGATCCAAGAGATTTAAATTCATACATGATCTCAGTGGGATTATCTTCAGTTTCTTTTGTTTAGACATGTAAATACATGTGTTTGTATGTAGAATGAATTCTTTAACTCGACGTGTTTCGACTGTCACAGTCCTCGTCAGATGTGAAACTAGGTGTTCATGTGACGTCTCTTTATAAGCTGTTTTTTAATGTGGGTCTGATGAAGTAGCTTATCTGTCAGATCTGTCACGCTCACCAATGTCTGATGGTCTCTGGAGGACAGAATCCCAGGTGTGTGCTTTTTGGACATGAATATCAAGAACAAAGAAGCTAGATTTGTTTTGTCTTGTGGCTCTCTGTACACATTCTGTCACCCTGATGTGCGGTTTGACTGTAGTGTTACTGTGTGAGTCCTCTGTTCTTGTTTTTTTTTAACTTTTCTCTTGACTTGCTGTTTTCCTTTTTCTATGGCCCATTTGGGAGACTGCTTGCTCTATATGTTCTTCCTCTACTTGACTGTCTTCCTATTTGGTGATGATCTTGGCCCATTTTAACAGTGTTCTTACAACCAAGAGTTGCACTGTTGGGTGTTCAAATTTCCAGAGTTTGATCCATGTGTGTTAGTTTCTTGTAAACCATGGTTTTAGAACAGCTGTCCTCATTCTTGTGGATATTAATGTCCAAAACGCTCTCCCACGCACCTGGGATTACCTCCTCCAGAGACCATTGGACAGTAGTAGGCAGGACAGTTAAGTTAACCACTCTCACAGGAAATAACAGGTGACAAGGGGATGTCACATGACACTGATCTTAATGGTTCCAAGAACATGTGAGGCTTGAACTGGTTTGCTGTGCTGTAAGACTAACTCAGTATTACCTGCTCCTTGTTTAAGGAGTTCAGCTGCTGTACTGGTATTTGTTGCACTTTGCACCTCCTGAAGCTCCCCAACCAGATCTGAATGATATCGGATTGAAATGACTTAATAACATTGTCAGACTGTATTTGCTGCTTCATTTATGGAAGGTGCTCAACTTAAAAAAAACCTCATATTTAAAACCAAGAAATGCTAAAATTACCCTTTTCTGGGATTCGGAGGGCACATGGAAGAGAGATGGGAGTGATTGAGTGTTGATACACCAAAGCAGATAAGCTTCCTGTGAGAGAAAAAAATATATGTTAACGAAAAAAGATCACAACGTTGACAGATCAAAAAGGACCAAACAAACCCCAAAACTCTGGCAGCGTAATAGTTTTTTGAATAAACAACGACAAAAAAGTAATAATATCCCCTATATAACAAAATTTGTGAAATGTCTTATCACAGTTGTGTTTACAGCAGAACTGACCGAAGTAAGACTCATTCTGACAGCCCTTGATCTTCACTCCCCGTGGTCCTGTCTCGATGAGGAAGTGTCTCACCAGCTGTTCCAGAGGATCCCCTGGGACAGAGAAGAGGAGGATGAAAATGAGGCAGACTGTCATGCTGTCACACATCTCTGTAATGAATTGAGGAATCTCTCTGAGTGTCCGTCTGTCTATTCTTCATATAGATCAAACTAGGCAGACATATTACTGAGGATCAAAATAAGTGATAAAAATTCAGAAAACATGGCAACATACATCCCCAGGTAAAGTGTAAGAAATGTACGATAGGATTTCAATCTCTCTTTGTTGTTTCCGTGACTCATTCAAAGCTTCTAGAAGCATACTGTAGTAACTTACAGTGGGGAAAAAAAGTATTTAGTCAGCCACCAATTGTGTAAGTTCTCCCACTTAAAAAGGTCAGAGAGGCCTGTAATTTTCATCATAGGTATACCTCAACTATGAGAGACAAAATGAGGAAAAAAAATCCAGAAAATCACATTGTCTGATTTTTAAAGAATTTATTTGCAAATTATGGTGGAAAATAAGTATTTGGTCACCTACAAACAAGTAAGATTTCTGGCTTTCACAGACCTGTAACTTCTTTAAGAGGCTTCTCGGTCCTCCACTCGTTACCTGTATTAATGGCACCTGTGTGAACTCGTTATCAGTATAAAAGACACCTGTCCACAACCTCAAACAGTCACGCTCCAAACTCCACTATGGCCAAGACCAAAGAGCTGTCAAAGGACACCAGAAACAAAATTGTAGACCTTCACCAGGCTGGGAAGACTGAATCTGCAATAGGTAAGCAGCTTGGTGTGAAGAAATCAACTGTGGGAGCAATTATTAGAAAATGGAAGACATACAAGACCACTGATAATCTCCCTCAATCTGGGGCTCCACACAAGATCTCACCCCGTGGGGTCAAAATGATCACAAGAACGGTGAGCAAAAATCCCAGAACCACACGGAGGGACCTAGTGAATGACCTGCAGAGAGCTGGGACCAAAGTAACAAAGGCTACCATCAGTAACACACTACGCCGCCAGGGACTCAAATCCTGCAGTGCCAGACGTGTCCCCCTGCTGAAGCCAGGACACGTCCAGGCCCGTCTGCGGTTTGCTAGAGAGCATTTGGATGATCCAGAAGAGGATTGGGAGAACATCATATGGTCAGATGAAACCAAAATAGAACTTTTTGGTAGAAACTCAACTTGTCGTGTTTGGAGGGGAAAGAATGCTGAGTTGGATCCAAAGAACACCATACCTACTGTAAAGCATGGGGGTGGAAACATCATGCTTTGGGGCTGTTTTTCTGCAAGGGGACCAGGACGACTGATCCGTGTAAAGGAAAGAATGAATGGGGCCATGTATCGTAAGATTTTGAGTGAAAACCTCCTTCCATCAGCAAGGGCATTGAAAATGAGACGTGGCTGGGTCTTTCAGCATGACAATGATCCCAAACACACCGCCCGGGCAACAAAGGAGTGGCTTCGTAAGAAGCATTTCAAGGTCCTGGAGTGGCCTAGCCAGTCTCCAGATCTCAACCCCATAGAAAATCTCTGGAGGGAGTTGAAAGTCCGTGTTGCCCAGCGTCAGCCCCAAAACATCACTGCTCTAGAGGAGATCTGCATGGAGGAATGGGCCAAAATACCAGCAACAGTGTGTGAAAACCTTGTGAAGACTTACAGAAAACGTTTGACCTCTGTCATTGCCAACAAAGGCTATATAACAAAGTATTGAGATTAACTTTTGTTATTGACCAAATACTTATTTTCCACCATAATTTGCAAATAAATTCTTTAAAAATCAGACAATGTGATTTTCTGGATTTTTTTTCCTCATTTTGTCTCTCATAGTTGAGGTATACCTATGATGAAAATTACAGGCCTCTCTGATCTTTTTAAGTGGGAGAACTTACACAATTGGTGGCTGACTAAATACTTTTTTGCCCCACTGTAGATGAGAAGGCAACTTGTGCTTAAGCACTTGAAATGTACCTTTGTTTACAGTGATGTTAGCATTAGGAGGAGGGGTCGCCACCCTGAGAGCCAATCCGTAAGCTCCTTGGAACGAGTTACTGTCTCTTATGAGGAAAGTTCCCGGTTCTTTGTCCTTCAACACAGCTATAGCTGTGGTAGAGGTGACACATTGGAGTGGGAGTGTAACAGAACAAACAGGGAATTACATAAAGGTCATCTTAATTATGAAGTTTATCAACTTAATCATTTACATGTTGCTGATCAGGTGGTTTGAAAATCATAAACACAAACACTGAACATACTCCATCACTCTTCTATCCTATACATCCCTCACCTTGGTCTCTGGAGATGCCTGGTTTGTACCAGTACTTGGAGCTGTCCTGGACAAACTTGGCATTCACCCTGATTTCTGCTTCTTCTGTGCTGCCGTGTTGTGCAGATCCTCTCCTCTGCTCTCCCACAGCTGCAGAGAACGTAACATGGTGCACTGGAGAAGGAGCTGAGGAGGCCCGAAGTAGAGGACTGTGTCCATTTGGAGATGCAGAAGGGGAAGAAAATCTCTTCTTCTCTGGGAGCGGCGGCTGGACAGAGGGGATCGTCACTGCAGTGTACCCGGTATATGGGACATGAGGGACATTTAGTAACGAGTAGTAGTAGGATGCTAAGGGAAAGGTGGGTGTGTGATACCCATCAGGCACAGGTGATGGGGGTTTGGTGTCAGCAGAGCTATCTCTGTCTGGGGTAAGTCTTTGTCCTATTATGTCTGCAGCAGGAGTGAAGCGTTGAGGGGATGCTTGTAGTTCTGAGGAGCCAACCGGAGAATCTGGGGACATGGTGGAAATGCTAGAAGTTGGACTAGAGGAATTTATATCTATTCCTTTGGAACAGTCAGATGGAACATCAAGAGGAAGAGCAGACCCATTAAGTTGCACTTGGACAGGAGAGATGATGACAGTAGCGTAGCTTGAAGCCTTCGATTGGGTACATCCACCTGTACTTGCTTTGACTTCAGCTGCTTTATGTTTTGCTTCAGGACTATGAGAAGACTCACTTGATAGTTGAGTGGAGTTGACAGATATTGTTGAATGTTGTGTTTCTGATGGTACTGGTGTGATAGCTTTGCTGTTGGACTCCAAATGTGTATTGGTTTCTTGGCTTTGAAGGGAGCTATCAGCATTTACACTAATGTAAAAGCAAAGTATAGGGTAAAGAATTATTTTTTTCTAAATATCAGGATAAATGCAACTATGTTCCCAATGTTATCAAACTGAAAGAAGACTTCACCCACCTGTCTTCTGTGTGAGTTGGACTGCTACCAACAATAAGAGTGTAGTCATGATCAGAGTCCACTCCAGTGGAGCTAGAATGACCTCGAGAGTCAGGTTTACCCTCTGAACCTTGATATATGTCATCTTCAGCAAGCATCTTGGCTTCTTCAACTTTTAAGTTAGACGGAGTGAATAAAAAGTGATGAGTAAACAACAACCATTAAAAGACAGTATTCGCATAAAATTTAAAAATTTTGATGCTCACCTTTGAGCTGTTCAGTGTGGGCCTGGTTTCCAGATCCTGAGGTGGTCTCAGGCAGCTTTCCTCTGCCAGGAAATGGGCTACTTGCTGGTAAAGGCGAGACAGATTCAGAGTGGCATGCTGAGGCATAACCTCGGCTTTCACGGCTTTCAGATGGAGACGACTGATATGGAGAGCAGGGGCAGGAGTGGCGAGGCTGTAGTGGAGTGTGGTACCCACTGCTCGCTCCATCTCTTACATCCATGAGTGACTGAGGAATGGGGTAGTTCTGGTGAGGTGCAAAGGTAAATCTAGGGTGCTCTGGGTTCGGAACCTGGTCCAGACTAGAGTGGCAGAGGTGAAATGCTGGCACAGATGATTTACATTGCCAGAATTCAGCCTCTCTTGTTAACTCCCATGGCTTTTCAGTCTCCCATATTGGAGGTACATCTCTGGGTTGTTGTAGTCCAGCTCCTTGGGACCAGTGTGTGTTTTCTGATTGGTCTGGGCGTAGCTGGTGGAATACTCTGACTGATTGTTGGTCTCGTTTGTTGGAACATTCATGACAGGGGCAATAAGAGGATGATGTAGGAGAACTGAAAAAAAATTCTCTGTAAGGGCTTCCGGTTTGTGATTGGTGGGGAGGGTGAGATCCTTGTCCATGGCTGGAATAATGGACAAGGTGACATTCTTCTCCAGTGCAAAGTCTGTTTGAGCCTGGCAGTGTGTGGGTGTGACTGTGACCATGTTCAGGGGTTGGATAAGGGTAGCATGACCTATGGAGACAGGGCAGGGATGGAGGATTGAGGGCACGTTCCCATGGCAACTCAGGTAAAGGATGGGTGCTATGGCGATGGCAGAGTTCCATGTGCGCTGAATAAGGAGGAGGGGACAGAGATCTGGATGGTAAAGCTGGCAGTGTTTGGCTTTTTGGATGTTTTTTAACCATGTTGCACGGCCTGAGACAGTGACCATTGGAAAGACAGAGCTCTCTGTCCCTTTGCCATCCTGCATCACTAGATTTCATACCTGCTCGACTGCAACAGGAGCAGTCTTGCCTTGGGGCCCCAGGATTTAAAGGGTCTCCATCATCTAAAATGGCAGTTTCTCTATCCCTTTCTTTGTCTCCCATCTTTTCCTTTGCTCTATCTTCTACAGCTCCTCTCCTCGGTGGACAGTTAGTATTTTCTTTTTCCAAACAGTTTCTAGGTGGAGTGGCTTCGACTAGGTAAGCCGAGGGGACTGTGGAGCTGCTGGAGTTAGAGTTTAAGGGGAGAGTCTGGGATTTGGAAGCAGACTGAGGTTTCACAGTTGGGCTGATAGTGAGGCATCCATTAGGTGAAGCAGCTGAGGAAGTTGCACCTGGTCCACGTCGTTTCCTTACTTGTGCGTACAAGCTGCCATCAATAGGGCCTCTCGTGTGAGAGATATCTGACATAAAGGTAGAGAAACTTCACTGGGTATTTTTGATATTTCAGTATTTGTCGTGAGCTCTATTTCTGTGTTTAAGTATCTTACTTTCAATGCTGTCTTGGTGGTGGAGATTGAAGTTTTCATAGGAATCCCATCTGACCACAGGATCTGAAGTGTCGTAGTCTACCTTGACGGAAGTGTCATTTTTGCAGTATTCTTGACCTTGAAAAGCAGATATATATAAAAATGTAAAATACCAAAAATAATTTAACAACCAGAAAGATGATGAGGCTTACCTTTTGTTTTTTCTGGCCCATTAGTGAAGATGAATTCAACTGTGGCATCTGGAGGAAATCTGTCATCTATGGATAAACAAGAATAAAGGCAGTGACTAAAAAGGCATGACGTGTAAAATCATAAAAAAAAAATAATCTAATTTTATTTAAACCTGATTTCTTTTACTCATTTCACAATAAAAGAGGGGTGAAAAGAAAGAAAAAGACTTTAGAAAACAGAGCTGAAAACGTCAGATGATTTGAAAGGAGCTTTCTTCTGACATTCTGAGTAGGTCATATTATTTATAATCACACTGTGCATGCATCAGCATGTTTCATTTAGAGCAACTGCAGTGAGACAGTTGCTTAGTGGGCCATGAGCAAATATTTCTGCATCATCTAACCCGACACTGTCATTTGCTATTTGTCTCAAAAGACACACTAACACCACAGTGGTCTGAGGAAAAAATAGGTCTTGATTCATGCAGCCAAGGAAGCAACGGGAAGCAGGATATGTTCTGTTTGTTCATTTGGATGCAGCGTCCTCAGTGTAGCGCAAAAAAGCAGTCGAATGATACACAACTTAAAACAGTGTCTGTGACCCCAGCGTGTTATTTATACCTGTGCAGGCTAGGTCTAGCTCCGTCTTCCCAAACCACAGCTGGGCTCCGTGAATGGTGCAGGTGTGGAACTGAGCTAGAAACACTACCTCCCGCTCAGCTGCTCGACTCCGCAGGTGGTAGCACTTCACCTGCAAATGAGAGTCAGGTGAGCGATCAGACTGCAACACATCATGTCAAAGGTCTTAATAAAATTTATTTGAATTTTTGTTGGTTTGGCCACATTTTCTTTAGAATAAAACTGTGTTTTAAGCATGTACGCTTGTTAAGTATAACAGTTCTAACCATTTGAAGGAGACAAAAAATAAACACATCTGTTGTCTAGAGTTGATCTAGTGCTGAAGAGGTTTAAGAAAAATAAAGCATTTTTTCAAAGAATATTTACAGAAATTTGCAGAAAGAAGCCACTGACTATGATTAAGCCACAGTTTAAATATCTATTTATGTTATTTATATAACAGCCAATAATTATTGCTGATTTTATTGAAGATTGATAAAGAAATTTAGAAAAAAATATTCAGCTAGAAAAACATATTTAAGTTTCTTTTCTTTTTTCCTTGTTGACAAGTGTGTAGTTAACATACTTGGATCACATACAATACTATACATGTAAACTCCCACTTGTAAAAAATTAATTCTTCCACTTGGTTAAACAAAACTGAATGATTTTTTTTCTATTTTTTAAGTTTTCATCCACAGTTTTAATCTCTTAGTAAATAAATATTTAGTCCCATTTTGCACCAAAACATTAAAAAAGGAGGTAAAAACTTTATTTTCACTAGTTTCAAGATTCATAGCGCAAAGGCTGCTTTAAGTTTTCGTTTCAGTTTTTAGTTTTAATATAACTATCTTTAGTCACATTTTAAATGTCTGTGATTTTAAAAGATAAAACTAACTTTATGTCACATCAAATAAGATCCAAATCAATGTTTTGCATTAGTAACATGCAGTATGTGATCATCCACATCTCACCATAATGTCACCCTTCAACAGTAGCGCTGGCTCCAAAGTCACACACAGCTTTCTTGCCCGGGAGCTCTGAGGATCACTAGACACACACATTTAGGATATAAAATCTAACACACTTGCTTCCAACATACATGAAACAAGGTGAAACGTGTCTCAGTTGGGTAAAACACTAGTAAACAACACTGACTTTAATGTAAGCCTAGACCAGACTTTGTTTAAACACAGACAGCGGTTTGCAGGAACATCTGTCAAAGGGAGTGAGGAAAGCATCCACACCCACAGGAGACGAGCTCAGAACACACACACAACCAAACATCCACACACAGACATTCAAGTGAGTTTATTTCAAGATACTCACTAAACACCTGAGGTGTAGACTAGTTTTAAAGACTGGTAGATCTTCAGGAAAGGATAAAAACCTGTGAAAAGAAGTTGAATTAAAGAATAATTTGAATAAAAATGAAATATCAAACACCTTCTGTTTACGTTCCCACCCTCATACTGCTAGATATTCCATCAACACTGACCTCCTCCAGTTTGGAAGTTTGGCAGCGAGGGAACGAGGATCTGATGAAGGAACAGAGGACTGCTGTTCATTTTGATGGAACCTGACAACAAACCGCTGAAGTAGTAGATGTACCTGCAGAGACGAGATAAGGAAATGATAATATAAAATGTATGAAAAGAAAAATGGCCGAGGATAAAATACTCGGGTCTGTCTGACCTGTTCTGAGACGGCTGTAGAGAAGAAGACACTTTGTCTTCACAGAACTTCCTCATGGCCAGTGTGGTAAGAGCCTGGTCTGCTCTGTGGACAAAAACTGATATGAGTAAATGGTGAAAGATTGTTTATGGAGTACAGTGAGCAGCATTCTGTTATATGCTGCCTTGTTCTCTCATGATGCTCATTACCCTGCTGATATCTTGCTGTAGTGCATGTAGGCTGCAACAATCACTCCAGTCTTTCCTTTGTTTCCCTGTCAGACCAGAAATAGAAGTTCTTATAAATCCAGATTGTTCCAGTTTTTAAGATTTATCACAGAAAATCAAGCAGATTTGTATAGCTGTACTGACCTTGCATTGGAGAACCACGACATTACTGGGGTCAGAGGTCAGCCAGTTCTCCATGGCTTTACAGATGGCACAAATAATATCCAGAGGAGGAGCGTGAAGATCGGGCCAGCCATAGTCCTGCACCTGGACCGGCAGAGGAGGACTCATCTTTCAAATTCAGTCAATGTTAACTGCTGATTTGACCATTATTAAATCCTGTATATTATTTCATGCTGAGCAGAGTTGTACCTTTGGGTTAAGTCTGTTGATGTCGTGTCTTTTTTCTGACAAATTCAGAATCTGGAAAAGAGCAGAAATCCACAACAAGATATTTAATACATGAAACAGAAATGTGCATTTTTAAGTAATGTAACAAACTGACACTAAAATAGTTAAAGAGGAATTCATATTTTAAAGAGCTATTGGTAAAATTGGACTAAACAGTGACATTTACTGTTTGAAACTGGGACTGCATTTCAAATGGTTAACTATGGAAAGCATTTAATCCTCTTCCATCAACTCGTCTAAATTTGCGTCACTAAAAAACTGAGAGTTTTTGCGGAGGGTGTTGCATTCTACATGTTTCTCTAATTTAAACCTTTAATGACCCATATATTTCCTAGCAAACATCTTAGCAGTTTAGAAACTCAAAACGAACCGTTTGAAATATTAATTACACATTAAGCCTTGGTGATGAACTTCATGCAGCATTATCAAGTCAGGTGTTAAATGTATGTCTCAATAATTCCGTTTTTATTTGAGACGAACCAGAAACTTGTCTTGGTGTTTGGATTTGAGCATGGAGGCCACCTCCTGCAGGTTCCTGCGGTACCGCGGCTCCTCCAGCTCTGGCGGAAAGAAAACTGAGATGATCCTCTCTGTGATGTAGGTGAGATCAAAGTCGTAGTGGCGCTCCATCACATGCTCCATAACCTGCTCCACGCTTTTACTTCTAGACAGAGTGAAAATGCAGACTTTTATCAATGACATTCCATTTCTTTGCATGTATTTGATTTCGGGTTTCTGATACCTTGGTATGGAGCCTCTCTTCTTCTGTGAAACCGATTTAATCGAGCTGTGCTGAGGTACAAATGGGAAAAAAAAGATGCACAGTGCTGCAGTGACCCCTTGCATCCTGTGATTTGACACTTCTCCAACACAAAAAAAACATGCAAACTTACCAGGTCAGACACGGGTGTGCAGGTGGCAGACACCTGAGGGGGAGAGAAGCATATGGTTAGATCTAGGAACAGCAGCACAAACACTCAGTCCCCTATCTTGGGAGCAAAACAGCTTCTGTCAAGTCATGTGTTTGATTTAATGCTCTTAGTCCCACTCCAGCAGGACAGATGAAGGGAGGAGGAGGAGAAGCTGATGAAGAGAGCAATGAAATTCATTCCAACTCTCTTGTTGTCATCTGTGGCAGCTGGTTTCAAGAAGCGTGCAGGCAAGAATTTGGCAGTTCCACATGAAAAAAACTTGTGACAAACGATATCAACAAAAATTGAAAGTAAATCAACAAAATACCAGTTTGAAACAAAAAAAAAGGACATAAACATGGAAGCAATTAAGCAGTGATTTTGTAGAGAATTGTTTATGATGCCGTCATCATGGCTGAATAAGCACAGTTGCTGCTCAGGATGTGTAAAGTTCAATAAAAATGATTGATTTGATTGTTTTGGCCTCCAGAACGGATGGAGAGGGTAGAGGCAGATACAGTTTACATGTGGTGTGCAGTCCTTTTACTTAGCTGATGGCTCAACAACAACTTGCCAAAACCACAAACATGCATGCAAAGTAATACGGAGTGATATTGAGGTCATCCAATAAAAAGTACAGCCAAAAAGTGAGAAATAAACTGCACGCTGCAGTCGTCTATTTCCTGTTATGTTCAGAAATTTAGACATTAAAATTGCAAGCTGGCAGAAATTAAAGTCACATCTAAATAATTAAGATGAAAATCACATAAAGAGATTAAACTATTTAGATATTAATTCTAAAACAATTTCAAAGATATATATTTCTGCTTTTAATTTTTACAAAACACAGAGTTCTAGGATAAACTCTGAATTTAATGTTATTTCTTCTTCTTTGATGATGACATGTCTACTCGTCACTACATGTGCACACTAAAGATTTTTCCTGAGCTGACTACTGACCCCGTAAGGTTTTTTTCTTTGTTCAGAAGCTGCAGAGTATTTGGAACCTTTTAAAAGCAAATTCGTTCATGAGTTCTAATGAGATGTGGGGTTACATTTCCTGGGTGGCAGTAACTCAGGAGGCGGGGGCACATCGACCGGAGTGTCACTGGTTCAAATCCCTGCTCTGTCTAGAAAAGATCACTTTGCGGTTATGACTTTGGGCAAGACACTTCACCAGCCTTGCCTTTGTCAGTGTGCGCCCCAGGACAGCTCTGTTTACAGTATGTCTGTAGTTTCTGCCCGTATAAGTTGATATGGTGGCCATTCACTTTGCAAGAGCACCTTGTGGCATTCTAGGGAAAAATTAGGGAATTTCTGCCTCCAGCTGGTTGTAAAGATTTCTTATGTTGTTTGTAGGGGTGCTTTGAAACCTTTCTTAGGTTTACTTATGGAGGACGGTGTCAAGGCACCCCCACGTGCACCTCACATAAAGTTCATGTCCGTCTTACTAATATCTACGGCTTTCAGAACATTTTGTCAGGAAATATAAGCGGTGGCTGTCTGGTAACTTTAAAATTCAGTGTCTTGATCATCACATCTGCTGAAAATTTGTGGAAAAACTTTGTAATTTTCAGGATGGTGATAATTCAGAGAGTCCAGCTGCACCTTCTACAGCTTCAGGATAAAGTAAAAAGATGTAGTTGTTGTAGCACTGCTGTTGTTCTGAAACAGCAGGAGGGCCTGGAGATGAGACACTGGCTGCCACAGAGGCAGCGCCTCCACGGCTGGAGCTGGAAGGTGACTGGCAACACGGCAGACCTCTGAATGGACATAACATCTTTACCAAGTTGTTGCATCATGTTGGCCAACTCAACATAAAAAGTGAGAAATTAATGTTAATTAACTTTCTGGAAGAAACAGTATTTCATTGTACATTAAAATTTACTTTCAAAACAGAAATAATACAAAATTCCAAAAATGTGGAAGCTGTTTCCTGCATAACAGTACATATAAATAATCCCCAACATGTGCTATTTTAAGATATTCAATCTGCAGCCCAACAAAAAGGTTTTTTGTGGTGCTTTAGAAAATCTTGTAGAAGACTACCAACCTGTGAACATTGGATTCTTATAAAACTGTGTCCAAAACTTAAAGTGTTTGCAGTCATGGCAACCAATGCTTAAAAAAAGTTAAACACTTAGTTTGGAACATAAACCAGGATTAATGGTCTTTTTAGGGGTTCAGCAAATATGTTGATACCATTTTAGCATATTTTTGTAAAATAAAGTGGCATTACCAGCACCAACAGACTTTGTGGACATATAGATTAGAACAATTGTATTTACACAAATGTAACATACGCTAAAATGTATGTACTTAAATATGAAACCTATGTATAAAAAAAGAAATAAAACAGATCAAGCCTGTGGATAAATTAAACGGGTTTAATAAAGGTAGTTAAATGAATAAAACTGAGTCTGGAAGGAAGAGTAGGAGACAGAAAATGCACATATGTACCCGAGTAACAACACAAATTTAAACACACATAAGTGCAGAGTAAAGAAGAACCTAGAGGCAGAACTATAGAAATGTTGAATCAAGGCAGAGGACCAAGACACCAAATCAACAGGAAGCAATTTGCAACAGGATGTCGTCGCTGGTCGGTAGAAGAGAAGTTTGTTGTTTAATAAACATACACACACACACACACTACATGTGTTTAGCTCTGTCAGCCTGAGGGTCTTCATTAATGCATGCTGAGGCCACTGGGAACGAGACCATCTGGTTCAGTTTGTTTTGTTCATCAGTTAACATTTACTGAGGTGCCAGTGACAGCACTCCATCCCTCCCCTGGAGACTGACTAACTGGTCTGAACTGTTGTTCACTTGTTCTTCTTTCTTCTAGAACTTTTCTGAATTTTCTCCAAAAATGATTGTATTTTTAAAAAAAATCCTTCTAAGTAATTTAGTACTTCAAATTAGTCTGGACAAGTGATTGAAAGATGAAAGGTTGATGTTATTTTTTACTTGAAAAGATCAATCGAACATCTTGTCGTCAAACCTGTATTTCACCAGCCGGCAAGAACTGACAACAACTACTGTCATTTAGCAGACGCTTTTATCCAAAGCGTCAAAAGCGTTTTGCGTCAAAACAAAACGCAAAAAAAGAATAAAACATGAGAAAGTTTGGAAAAATGTTTCCGAAAAGTCACAGAATCATTGCAGACATGTGGAACTGTCTAGTCCAAAATGTAAAACGTGTCAAATTAATTGTGGAGCTGTCAGTTGTGAATATTTGGAGTAAAAAACATTTTATAAAAAAGTGCATGTTTGAATAAAGATTGTGAAAACTATGCAACTTAATTGCAGTTTTGACACATACAAAAGCATCAAAAGCCTCAGTCACAATGACCCATGTGAACAATCCTGATTCCTACAACATCTGGACTTCCTGAACATTCGTGGAGAAGAGCTCTGGTTCTTGCAGGTAGTTACTGCGGCTGCAGCATCAATAGGCTGATGAATCCTTGAGAACAAGGGGATTTTCTGTCGTACGCTGGCTGCATAGTTCTTGCTCTCTTCATATGGGTTTGTTAGAACTTTCCTCTGGTCTACTGATGATGATGTTACCAATGTTTTTGTTGTAAGTTGCATGAACAACCCCCTCCATCTGCAACTAACACCAATTTCAAGCGGTTGTTGTGAAGAGCCTCCGGCTGTCAGCACATCCTAACAGGGAATATAAGTGGTAGACATCCAACATCTCCAAAATTCTGAGTGGATCATCACATCTGCTCAGAAATCTGTTGAAAAGCTTCTCATTTTCAAGTTGACAATAATGCTGAGAGACTCCATCTGCACCTTCTACAGCTGCAGGATGCAGCAGCTGCAGCCACGCTGGTGGGTGCAGGACTGGATCCAGAGGCAACACCTCTACATCCAGAATCAGATTCAGTTCCACGAACTATAAGAAGTAGATTCACTCATACCCTTAATGTGTGTCTTTCAGATAAAACTGTTTCTTACTGCGTCCACTCTTAAGTTAAACAATAACAATCTGATGCTCCAGCCAACTCTGATGGGTCCTGTTCTAAATTCCTTCAGAAAATGTTGAACGTTTCCTTTGAGATATTACATTGGGATTCTGGGAAATTGCCAACAACAAGTTTTAATATTTTCTGACATTTAAAGCCAATCTGATCATCTGAAAGCGTCTTGTGGAAATCAGCATTCACACTCGAGCTTTAAGCCTTTAGAGTTTGCTGGCAGCTAATTACTTTCACAACACAGCAGGTGTGGGACTTTGAAATGACGACTGCCACATCTGGATTTGTCTAACACAGTCCAACACTCAGATCTGTCAAGGTATGGAAGCACCAGTCTCCAGGAGGAGTGTGCTTCCTTCAGAGCTGACATCAAGCACTCTAGAGAGGGAGAAGTGAGTAAGCTGCCCTGTAGAAAACTGGAAAAAAAAAGCTAAATAACCACAGCTTATTCCAAGTTCCACAAACCTGCAAGAAAACTCCAAAATGTTCATTTTTAAATGCAGACACACGGGCGACCACNCAGGATTAATGGTCTTTTTAGGGGTTCAGCAAATATGTTGATACCATTTTAGCATATTTTTGTAAAATAAAGTGGCATTACCAGCACCAACAGACTTTGTGGACATATAGATTAGAACAATTGTATTTACACAAATGTAACATACGCTAAAATGTATGTACTTAAATATGAAACCTATGTATAAAAAAAGAAATAAAACAGATCAAGCCTGTGGATAAATTAAACGGGTTTAATAAAGGTAGTTAAATGAATAAAACTGAGTCTGGAAGGAAGAGTAGGAGACAGAAAATGCACATATGTACCCGAGTAACAACACAAATTTAAACACACATAAGTGCAGAGTAAAGAAGAACCTAGAGGCAGAACTATAGAAATGTTGAATCAAGGCAGAGGACCAAGACACCAAATCAACAGGAAGCAATTTGCAACAGGATGTCGTCGCTGGTCGGTAGAAGAGAAGTTTGTTGTTTAATAAACACACACACACACACACTACATGTGTTTAGCTCTGTCAGCCTGAGGGTCTTCATTAATGCATGCTGAGGCCACTGGGAACGAGACCATCTGGTTCAGTTTGTTTTGTTCATCAGTTAACATTTACTGAGGTGCCAGTGACAGCACTCCATCCCTCCCCTGGAGACTGACTAACTGGTCTGAACTGTTGTTCACTTGTTCTTCTTTCTTCTAGAACTTTTTTGAATTTTCTCCAAAAATTATTGTATTTTTAAAAAAAATCCTTCTAAGTAATTTAGTACTTCAAATTAGTCTGGACAAGTGATTGAAAGATGAAAGGTTGATGTTATTTTTCCTCACATACTTAAAAAGATCAATCGAACATCTTGTCATCAAACCTGTATTTCACCAGCCGGCAAGAACTGACAACAAAACGCAAAAAAAGAAAAAAACATGAGGGAGTTTGGAAAAATGTTTCTGAAAAGTCACAGAATCATTGCAGACGTGTGGAACTGTCTAGTCCAAAATGTAAAACGTGTCAAATTAATTGTGGAGCTATCAGTTGTGAATAGTTGGAGTAAAATAATAATAAAAAAAAAACATTTCATAAAAAAGTGCATGTTTGAATAAAGATTGTGAAAACTATGCAACTTAATTGCAGTTTTGACACATACAAAAGCCTCAGTCACAATGACCCATGTGAACAATCCTGATTCCTACAACATCTGGACTTCCTGAACATTCGTGGAGACGAGCTCTGGTTCTTGCAGGTAGTTACTGCGGCTGCAGCATCAATAGGCTGATGAATCCTTGAGAACAAGGGGATTTTCTGTCGTACGCTGGCTGCATAGTTCTTGCTCTCTTCATATGGGTTTGTTAGAACTTTCCTCTGGTCTACTGATGATGATGTTACCAATGTTTTTGTTGTAAGTTGCATGAACGACCCCCTCCATCTGCAACTAACACCAATTTCAAGCGGTTGTTGTGAAGAGCCTCCAGCTGTCAGCACATCCTAACAGGGAATATAAGTGGTAGACATCCAACATCTCCAAAATTCTGAGTGGATCATCACATCTGCTCAGAAATCTGTTGAAAAGCTTCTCATTTTCAAGTTGACAATAATGCTGAGAGACTCCATCTGCACCTTCTACAGCTGCAGGATGCAGGCAGCACCTCTACATCCAGAATCAGATTCAGTTCCACGAACTATAAGAAGTAGATTCACTCATACCCTTAATGTGTGTCTTTCAGATAAAACTGTTTCTTACTGCGTCCACTCTTAAGTTAAACAATAACAATCTGATGCTCCAGCCAACTCTGATGGGTCCTGTTCTAAATTCCTTCAGAAAATGTTGAACGTTTCCTTTGAGATATTACATTGGGATTCTGGGAAATTGCCAACAACAAGTTTTAATATTTTCTGACATTTAAAGCCAATCTGATCATCTGAAAGCGTCTTGTGGAAATCAGCATTCACACTCGAGCTTTAAGCCTTTAGAGTTTGCTGGCAGCTAATTACTTTCACAACGCAGCAGGTGTGGGACTTTGAAATGACGACTGCCACATCTGGATTTGTCTAACACAGTCCAACACTCAGATCTGTCAAGGTATGGAAGCACCAGTCTCCAGGAGGAGTGTGCTTCATTCAGAGCTGACATCAAGCACTCTAGAGAGGGAGAAGTGAGTAAGCTGCCCTGTAGAAAACTGGGAAAAAAAAAGCTAAATAACCACAGCTTATTCCAAGTTCCACAAACCTGCAAGAAAACTCCAAAATGTTCATTTTTAAATGCAGACACACGGGCGACCACAGGAAATTTTTAGGAATGGCTGAAGTAATTTTTGTTCCTTTCATTTTTCCTATTTCTTAAATCTTTCCATCACGTCTGTTATTTCCCCGTCTTCCGCTGTCCCCCAGGAAAACATCATCCTCACCATGAGATCCAAGCATGTGCTCCCCTCTGTACAAACAACATTAAATGACAAAGAACAACTTGATAAGCATCACTGAACACACACAAAGTCAGGAGACATCACCAACCAACCGACCCCGTGGAGCAAAACCAACTATCAGAGGCTGGCAAACAGGCAGAAAACGATGGTGAGCCCAGAACAGGATAAAGACATCAACAGCTGAACATGCTTTCTGACCTCTCTCTCACAGCAGAGAGATTTAACACAGCTATTTTGATAGGAACTCTTAATTTAGACTAAACAGAAAGTCTCTCGGAACACTTACAGGCTTTTTTTGTCTGCTCATATGTCAGTCATCCTACAAATCCCCTCATCTTCTGTGCTGCAGCAGTTGATTTGTCCTAATTTACTCTTTTGTTGGTCTTTTTTTTTTTTTTTTTTGCAAAATGATATTTACCATCCAGCCGATGAGTCACAAAAGGCTGTTTTGAGGTTACTTCTGGTATAAAGAGAAACAAAGTAATAGAAAAAATACAGGAATATTAAGTAAAGCATGCTGTGCAGATTTTCCCAGGAAATTAAAAGCAGAGGGTCAATATAAACATCGTGTGTATATGTGTGTGTGTGTGTGTGTTGTGAATGTTGCTAAGGTGAAGAAAGCAGCCAAATTAAATTAACCATGATAATTATCTGAGTACTGCTCGTCATACCAGCGATAGCTACAAATAGCAACAATGAAAAGCCACTGATTGAATTTACAAAGATTTTCATCTGTTTTTCTTTCTTTTTTTTTTTTACTTTACAACATCTCTGTCAACTTTACTGTTTTTATCTTTCCACTGATGCACAGCGACAGCTTCTGCTACTGCAGGACAGCATGTTTACCTGGTCTCCTGTGGTGACTCATGAAAGGGTGGAAGTGTTGGAAACTATTTCTCCAGACGGCCCAGAAAAGGCTCAATGAAACTCTCAACATTTGGACTAGATCTCGTGTGATAGTCGGCATCTCATTTATCGAACTTGGAGGTGAAGAATTGAAGAAATTTCTTTCTCTGTTTTATCTCGGCTAGAACTCATAAAGCAAGTGACATCATGTCTCACAGTGATGCATCGTATAAGCATGTACATCCCATTGTCAGTTTACAACTCAGCAAAAACCATGAGAGGAGCAGCTGGTGTGGATGAGAGCAATAATCTGTATTTCACTGTGCAACATTAAGATCCATCAGGGTAGCTTGAGCTCAGACACTGATCTGCTGGCGTCCAACACCCAAAAACTGCCACCAGGAAGTTATTCATGTCAGAAGATGCATTTTTTAAATGTATACAAAAGATGCAAATAACTTAATTTATGTGGTAAAAACATGTAGAGTTCATGTTCTTCTACCCTTCACTTCATAACAACTCTCTCATTAAAGAATAAATGTTATGAATTCATTCCTCAGTTTAAATAATTCAAATCGTTGTATTTTTATAGGTCACAGCAGGAGTCTCTGCTTCAGTTTCTGTTCTTATCTTGAACACCGTAAACAAAATCCACTTTCTGATCAAAACAGGAATCTGACTTCTTCTTAAACGCAATAATATTTCGCTACAGCTGCATGAAGACGAGCAAAACGGATGCAAAACTGTTACTTGTTTAAGGATCAAAGATAAATTAAACATAGTTGTAGCTGATGTGTTGAATGTGGAAAACCAAACTCAACACAGTAAAAAGATCGGAGTGTTTTTACCTCTTTAAAGGAGCTTCAGTCTTTCCCTCTGCCTCCGAGACGTCCTGTGTGTGGAGTGTGGTGATGCACCCCTCCCTCATCTTACTCTCACTCTCTCACCAACTCACCCTGTCGTCCTCCGTCATTATAATGTACACACACACACTACATCCTGAGTGTTCCAGCACATGCGACGTAACATTAACCCCTTTCACTATGTCTGTCATACACTTAGAGGCAGGCGAGCACTTTTATTTCCTCGTGCGAAGGCTGGCCAGTCAGCAAGCAGCGCTGCACAGTGTGGGATGCATTAACAGTGGAATGGATGATGAAACAAGAGATGAAATAAAATTACTGCACCTGAAATGAAACTGGAGGAACTTTAGAGAATAAAAACATTTTACATAAGCTCAAATCAGACATTTAGAAGTGAATGTTACATTGATAAAAGCAGCAAAGTGTAAATCAAGTCATCTGTTATGAGAAACAAACTTGAGGTTGGTGTGAGATGCAGTAGACATCATTCTGCAGCCTTGACCTAATGTTCCTCTTTATTTAGGAATACCCCCGAATGGGAGTTATTACACACGCACACAGCTGCCTGACACTTATTTGCGTACCCTTGTGATCACTCACTGACAGGCATCTACGGCACTCCTGTTATGTTCTATATTTACCCGCTCAAGCTTCTCCTGTCCACCCCGATCACTGTCCTGAGTGACGATGTCGTCTCTCGTCTGTGCCTCAGCCTCAGAGAAATGCTTTCAGCTATTACCGTAGTAACCAGGGGGATGAATACGACAAAAATAATATTCTTTTTTTAATGCACGCTGCTAAAGCACAACAGCTGGTAGCTCTTAATGATGCATGATTGCAGTGTATGTGTGTGTGTGTTTTACTCGGTTGCAGCAACCTCCAGCTGATACAATCATGGTTTCAGTTATTGAGTTTTTTTGCATATAGTGATATGGTAAAAAGGATTTGGTCTTGAAGAGATTCTAAAATTATTCAAATCTGATCACAAATTCACAAAACAGGTTGTTATTTATTATACCAAAATGAAGGCGACATGGTAACATGATCCAACAGCTTGTAGAAACAACGTTAGCATCAGTAAAGTTGTGGTCACTGACTCATACGAACGGTTGCGAACACCAGTTAGTGGTCTTTTCCAAGATTTTCTATGAAAACACCACAGAAACATACATAGTGCTGAATGCCTCAGAACAACCTCAGAACAACGCACAAAGCCTGTGGATTATTTACGTAGAATAAAAAATTACTCTTATTTCTTACTTTATATGACGTGTGGGGCAACCACGGGTCCATCCAGTGGTACTCGTGGTCCAGCAAACAGAGTCCCATGTTGGCCATAGAGGTGTTGCCTCTGGATCCATGGACACTCACCAGTGTCGCCGTCTTCTCTCCAGGTCCTCCTACTGCTGCCAAATGAAAGCAGCGACTACAACTACTAGATCGTCTTCATCCTGCAGCTGCAGCTGTAGAAGGTACAGCTGGAGTCTCTCTGCATTATTGCATCTTGAAAGTTACAAACTTTTCCACAAATTTCCGGGACGATGTGATGATCAAGACACAGAATGTTGGAGATATTTGATGGACACCACCTATATGCCCTGACATAATGTGGGGAAAGATGTAGGATCTTCTAAACTTCAATTTGAGGTTGTCTTGAGCTGCACACAAGGTGCCTTGAAACCTTATCCTAGTCTTCTTTTGATCATAGGAAGGTTTTAAGGCACCCTTACAAAGACCATAAGAACTCTACGGCCAGTGTACGGCAAAAAAAATCCCCTCATTTTCACAAGAATGCTTAAAACAGCTATAGGAAACTATGCCCACCTCAACAAACGTCAACAAACTCCAAATTTGGATTGAACTGTGAGATTTGTACAAACCTATTGTTCGTAAGAACCTTGTGACTATAGCTTAACTTGAAGTCCTTTGTTTGTTTGTGTTGCATCAGTTCATTGAGATTTAGGAGCTTTTTTTCTGCGCAGCTCTGCTAAGGTCACATCATCTGAATCAGGTTGAGCAATGGAACATCTTGATACTTCTTATTTCCAGTGATTTTGTAATAGGTTTGCTGCTGTGTTTGGGATCGTTGTTCTGTTTCATGACTTATTTTGGTCCAAATTTTAGTTGTTGGACAAATGGCCTCCTACTTGGCAGTAAAAGACTTTGGAGTGACCTTGGGGGGAATTTGATGGGACCTTGACACCTCAGAAGATTTAAATTCGTCCTAAATGTTTCCTACTTTCTCACTATAGAATTAAGGACTTTAAATAGTTTAGAAATTACATTTGATCCTTTCTATATTCTTAGGCAACAACAGTACCTCTTTAAGGTCACTGTTGATGTCTGTCCTTCTTGGCATTGCGCTAACACGCACCTATATGCTCCACTTTCACTGCAGTTAATCAATACATCTGATTATCAGCGCTTGGCTGCGACTTACCCGGCTGCTTAAAAACCAAAGAGGGTGGACTTTTTCTTTTACTACGACTGCATTACAGCATTCACACAGACAAAACGCTTAGAAAACACACTTAACGTATTAAACCATATTAAGATTAACAAAATTCTTCAGGAAATTATTTCAAATCTTATGTTATAATGACCTAAAGATGAGTCTTGTGATATATCTGTTAATGTTTTCTGATTCTTGATTTCATCTGGGTCTTTTTCTGTTACAAATACTGACCTTTTCAGGACCAGTAGTGCTTATAGGGATCAAAACATTGTTGGACATGGACTTGTTGTGCTTCTGATTGTGTTTAGTTTGTCCCAAATAAACAGAAATCAATTTTATGCTCCCCTAAAAAGTCTTTGTGCCATCACAAAGACTTCACAACCTCTGAAAAAAAGATTCTATTTGTGAATGAGAGCACAGATCTGATGCTGCTTTTGGGAGTATTTGTACTACAATGGTCCGGCTATGGCAGGGTTGTGAACTCGCTGGTGTGTGTGTGACACTGAGCAGCTGTCACATGAGTCCAGAGGCGGTTACCGCTGTGTTTTGACACAAGCTGTGGACAGAGAGACTGCTTGTCCCTCAAAGTGGAAACATGTCATCTTTAAATAAAACAGTGCGTTCTTTGTCCAAAATCCAGGTTTCCTGCACATTTTCCAGACTTCTAGATTTCTCTGTGGATTTTTAAGCTATGTTTATTTGACATTTTTAGCACAAATGTTTATTGTGTAAGCAGACAGTATAAAATCCAACATTTGCGTCACATTCTGGCTATTTTTCAGTGTAAAAGGTTTGCAGCTACATTAAATAGCACCAGACCATAAGATCTTAATCCAGCAGAAGTGACTCAAAAAGGTTGAAAAACATCACATAGCTTTAGTTTTTATACAATGAGTGCAACCTCATTTGTTCTCTGTCTCAAAATTTCAGAAAAGCCCAAATTTTTAGCAACATTGTAAATAATACCATTAAAATTTGGCTGACTTAAATCCTAGATTGTCAGTAAAGTGGGAGTATAACTACTTTTCTGGGTTTGAGACCTTGATATAAAGTAGGAAGAAGCTGCTTTAATACAATGTAAGTTAAAAACAATGTTTTATGCAAAATTAGAAGCTGCTGCTATCTTCCAGAAAGAAGCAGAGTTTTCAGTAATCAGGCTCCTCTCTTGTGGAAAAATCTGAGTCATACTCTCCGTCTATTTCTAAAACTAACTGGTTTAGTTTGGATTATCCTGATCGTATTACCACTAGCCTAATAACCACTGACCACACCCTGCTCAGAACAGGAGGGGACAGGTTGTGGGTGTGTCTGACTCACCTTGTCTTCACACATCTTGTGAACTGCGACCTTGCACTCTGTAAATAATGGGGAGATAAACTGGTTTTACTTTGAAAATCCGCTTCAGGAAACAGAAAGAGGACAGACAGGGTGAGCTTGTTTTGTTCTGATTCGTCACCACTGACCCGAATGAGACGTGGACTCACCTTTGCAGAAAGCACTGGGGTTGTCAATGTTCTTCTTACACACGTTGCACACGCGCTTTTTCTTGAAGCTCCTCATCGTGAAGGTGTGGCTCCCCGCCTTGGCGAGCTGCAGAGACACACAAGACAGTTGAAGACTGATCATCACAGACTATACAAGCAACAATGACACAAATTCGGCTATAAAAACAGAAATATTTGTTAATTCCTGCAGAACGGTGCTGCTGAAAAGAGTATGAAAACTCTCCTGACGTGTGCAGTGAGTGTGCACGGTTTGGACGTGTTAAGGTTTAGCAGTTTTCTTGTTTTTTTTCTGTGGGCACTGTGGTTTGTTTCGTCCCCTGTGATGCTGCTGTCACTACAGATGTGGGCTGTTTCACAGACACACCAGCTTGAGGATGCTGCTGTACATTCAAATCTCCTCATTGTCTTTTAAATTCTGCTTCAGACTGTCTCAGAGGATGGAAAGAAGGAGTTCTACTGTATGTGCTGCTGGTTCCGGTGTCACTGTTCTGATTTACAGTTAAACTGAGAGCGTGAACACATTTTTGTTCCATTTGTTTTTTCTCCTGTGTTTTCTGACGGTGACTCTTTATTCTGGATTCTTTCAACACTGCGAGGTGGTGAAACAATGGACAGGCGTGGCAGCTGTGTACATATGAGACACGAGCTTCTGAGGGAACAAACAACAGATAAATTCAAGTCAGAGAATCTTGTTTTCATCATTAAAAACCAAAAAAAAAACAAAAAAACGCCAGAATATTACCAGATTAAAACACGTTTGTGCTTTATAAAGACTCTTCTCTGAGTCACCATCCGTGTTTTTTCTTCTCTTTTCTATTTATAAACCAAATACTCAACTATCCCCGTGACGAGAAGTGGGAGGATATTTATATAAAGAACTATTTGACAGCAACTGAAGCACATTAAACCAGGATTTTTTTTTGTGAGTGAAAACAAAAGCAGAGCAGCCTGGAAACATCCTGAGGGAGGTGTGAATATGTGGTTTGTGTGATGAAGTATTACAGCACTGTATTCTATCTATAACATGTTTAATGGCTTGAAGCACTAGTTATTTCTCACACAGACTCAGATGTTATATATAATGAAACTGTTGCACCATTTAAATCATTTAGTTGTGTGTAATTAATCATTCAAGCACTCGCACCTTGAGCTTTGTGAGGTTACGTCATGGAACCACATTTTACCATCGAAAAACTGCAACTGAGATAAACGACATCCCATCACAAAAACCTCAAATATAATCTCAACCTGCACGCAGAGTTTTAAAAGAAACATTTTAAAATATAAATCAGAATAACAAGCAGCAGAATATAATGTGTTTATATGAAAAACATACACTGATTTAATAATTTGAACAAAATGGAATAAAAGTGTGTTTTAAATCAAAGTGTAACAATGAGAGGATACAAGGCTGGATTGGTTTCCGATTTCTGCTGTTTTTAATTTGATTTTATTCTCCATCAGTTCCTCAGAGAAATGTCGGATTGTAAGGCGGTAAATATCAACAGAGTCTCACTGCAACTGGATTTATTGATTGTCGTCCTTGGACGTGACACTTTTAATTCTGTGTAGGTCTGGAAAAAAACAAAACATTTCCAGAATATATTTTTCAGGTTTTAAAGCATGAGAGTATTTATGATGAGCTGGAACAGTTTGTCTCCCATTTTAAATAATGTTTTTTCATTCCTCTTCATTTCTGTTTATTTTTATTTTTATAACTCATATTTTGGTTGATTTTAAGCATCTCAAAACTTTGTTGAAGTTATTTATAGATCTAGATAGATATTTAGACATATGTTGGGTTTTGCTGTTGCACACCCAGTCCAGTCAAAAAAAGGAAAAAGTTAGTATAATTTTTTTTTCTTATAAACAAAAATATCTGTTTTTTAATGAAATAGACAGAGTGACTTCTTTCATGTTCAGTTTCATCAAGCAGGTTTGATTTAAGAGATTTTTCACGTCAGTTTCTCATTGACGTGTCTACAGCGCCTCCTGATGGACAAGATGTTGTACTGCAGCAGAATGGCAACCCAACAAACCAAAAGAAATCCTCAGAGGTAATAAATTGCTATAGTATTTAAAAGTATCTATAATAAGCAAAACATTCAACAATAATCTGATTATGTTTCAAGTTTAAGGCGAAATGGACCTTTAAAATAATCCAGTGAAAGTATTTTTTTAATGCTGTGACACAAAGTGGCATTGTGCTTCTGTACCTTTCTATCACTAACAAAATGATTTTACAATACATCTCTATATGAGACTGCACTTTGAAAAAAGCAGATTTTAAGATAATATTCTATTTAAAAACAAGTAAAAAGGGGGAAAGAAACCTTAAACATTGCCATTTATTTTTGATCAAGTGTTTTTTTTCCCACTTAAACATCTGCAGACCGTCTCGTGGTTTGGGTGCACTCTTTGCTACCAGTGAGAAGGATCTCTGCTTCAGTGGACATTCAGCCTCCAGAGGATTGCGTGAGTATTAGTAGTGTTGAGGTTTTGCATTGCAAAATAAAAGAACCCCACCCCATCTTTTTTTTTTTTTTCCTTGCTGCCAGAAGTCTATGTCATTCTCCAAACATCTCTGACCACTATGAGTGTGAAGCACATCCAACATGGAGCTGAAGGCATAAAGGATCAGGAAACAAGAGCAGCAGTATGAGAATTATGTGTGTGTGTGTGTTGAGAAACACAAGAGAAGATAAACTTTGTTGATCACTGTGCTTTCGATTAATGTCAGTCTAATGTACGTATAAAAATATCTATAAAAACTGTGTCCTTGGATTGACACATTGCAAATGAAAAGAGTTCAGGAAACACACACACACACACCTCAGGAAGGGACGGGAGCAGGTGCTGAGCCAGGGGTACGCTCCGGTTCTGGGTGGGTATTTTTAAACCTGCGTGAGTCAGGGTCACGACCTCTGAACAGCCATGAAAAGGCTAAAAATAGATGCAAGGATGAGATGTGTTGTTACACGTGTGTTACGCTTGTGTGTGTGTGTGTGAGGGAGAGAACAAGACAACAAAACTGTGAGACAAACAGAAACACAGAAAAAAGGTAACAATCCTTGTTGCATGAAGATGAAATTTTCACTCCTCCACATGGTTTTCAAATCCACCCATCCAGCAGGGACCATGCTATCATAATTTGGCACAATCACACACACACATACAAACTCAGGGCTGTTGAGAGACTCGCATCCACATGTGGCTTGATGCAATCCAGTGATTCCTTCCAACTCTTTTTGGAGATTTTGCATTTTGGAATTACTAATAGACACAAATCGTTGTGCTGGAGTGAAACTTAATTAGCTGGAGTTCAATATTTTCACACATCACACACTCTACTCTCTCCTAAAAGATCCTTTTTCTGCACAATTTGAAAGTTTTCAAAACACTGAGATGCACGACGCTCCTTCCCTCCCATTTGTTGTGCGACACTGACCAGCCGCGGCGTGCCACAGTGTGATTTACTCTGACATGGGAGAACACACAAACAATGGTGTGCAGTCTCGGTGTTAAATCAACAGTCACCATCTTTTTTATTTATATATATATATATATATATATAATATAAATTCCTCCAGTGGTTTTTATTGGTGCAGAAGCTCTGCACGCTCCTAAATAGAAGCAGCAGACAGGAAGGCGGTGGGTCAAAACCAGACTGTAACCTAAACCACTTCCTCTTGGTCCTTGACGCCCCAAGGGACATCATTAACATCTGATCAAGTGAATCAGCTGTTGTGTGTGGATTTTTACCCTCATATAAATCATTGTGAAAGACCCCCCCCAAAAAATAAAGCAGTTTCAATCCTCTGATCTTTATGAAATGTTTCCTAAGAGATGAAAATCTGCTCAGAAGTTCCAGTCTGATCTATTTTAGAGACATGGTGATAATTCTTTGGATGTCTTTGGTTATTGTTTACGACCAGCGAGTGTGTAATGTGTGTAACTGCCTCCTACTGAGTCAGATGACTAAACACTGCAACTCTGTGCAACTTTAAGCTAAATGATGGCGTTACTGTTTGCTGTTAAAGAGCAGCTTGTTTTACCTCGGTGAGCTGAAGGATTTCATGTTGCAGCTCGGTGTCTGTCTTCGCTGGGATTCCTCCAGAATCTGTACCTGGCCCATTCTCCTTTATCCTGCTGTGAATGCAGCCCATGCTTCCAACACGCAACTCGTCCAACTTGTGTTTTTAATTTTCTCAGTCCTTCCAGAGCAGTGCTTCACTCTCTTTTCATGCTCTACTTCTCAGTGCTTCATGTTTTGATGTTTTCTTCCACTCCAGCTTCCCTCACACTGACTCTTCACACCTTTGCCCTTCGCTCTGGCAGCTTGTCCTGGTCAGCCCTCTGGATTCTCCTCTTACGATCCTTATTTCTCACCAACAAAAAAGTGTCACTAAGACCTGACCCTCCACCCTCACTCCTCTTCTTACACTCTCGCCTGTCCCTCCTCGCTCTGAAAGCCCACACTCGCCAACTTGCTCCCCCTTCACACTTGCCTGCACCTCCTTCTCTCCTTCCATAAACCCTAAACTCCTCTCTGACAGACCCTCTGGTCTACCCCCTCTCTGTCTCACTCCATCAGACTCCTCTAACCATCTCCCTGCAGAGGAGAAGGGACAGCTGTTTTGGCTTGTTGATGTCAGGCCCTTCCCCTTTCCTTTGGCCTCACGTCAGCCCCTCTCACGCTCTCCTTCCTCGCGGGGACGTGATCAGATAGAACCTCTGACAGACACTGCAGGCACGTTATCAGTGATCTCACCTCTGCGGTGGCGGGTGAGACTTTCAGCTTTTTGGTAAATGGAATAAAATAAGAAAAATCCTGTTTTTTTTTTCTCTCATCTCTCTGCTTTGGCTGTGAAAATTCTGGATTTAATTATCTTCACCACGTTGTATGAGAGAGAAGATGACATCAACATTAATACTTTTAATTCCCGCTCTGCTTTTTCTCCCCAGAAAGGAAAACAATGACAGGCTCTGTGCTTAAATCAGAGATCTGCACTCCCCTGCTACATGCTAACACAGAACTGTACTTCCCTCAAAGTCAGTCCCTAAACCCGCCGTCTGTGCGATGGAGGGTTCAGGGCTGCGAGGGGAAAATCTCCAACAATAAGCTCTTTCTATGAGCATGTTTTTAGCCTCTGGTCGAGCCACACAGAACAATCTTTGGTTGAAAACAGAAACAAATCCATGACTGAGTTAAATTAGGATGAAAACCATCAACAGATTTTCAGCAGTGGGATTCTTAGTGGAGATCTCAACAAGTTATATGTTCACGTTCCAAAATAAAACATTAAATCTTCCTAATTGGTGTTTATGAGATATAAACTCAACTCATGTGCCTTGAAGTAGAAGAATGATGGATCAGCTGTTGGAGGACATCATATCGGGGGTCGCTGGGGGTTAAAATGTAGATCTTTTGAGTTCGGGGTGGGTATGAAGGTTTCAATGTAACAAGACTAAAATGTCAAAAATAAATCCTGTATTTGAGAATAAATAAAGTTTCAGGGTTAAAATAATAGAACTTTATTTGTACAGCATGTTTTTAACGGTCCTCTCCATGTTCTCAATTAAACCTAAAAATTACCTGCAATAAAATTCAATCAAACCAAAAGCAGCAATGAAAGTTTCTTTTTAATGATCAACATCTTCCAGGTTTCTACAATAATCCCAGAGTTTAGAGCCATAAAAACTAAAATGGACCTTATCTGAGGTATCAGTAGATTATCGGTGGATAGTCTTAAAGATCTAGTTCAAGAACACCCTGTTATTAAATTATGCTGCATTATCAAAACACTGAAGACATTTAAGAACTCTCAAGATCCTAAAATCAATTCTTAAAGATACAGGAAGTCAGTGACGGTTAAAGTATTCAAGTTATGTGCTTCCTCCTTCCTTTGGGTTCTAATTCTGGCAGCAGTGTTTGGAACTCGTTGCAGATTTACAGATTACAGAACTGATGGATTAAAGTTTAACTTTTGGTTTTACAGGTGATGATCAGCTGATGTGATTAAAATGATTATCCAAACTCTTGTTTTTATCCTTAAAGGTTCATGACTGAATCCTTCTGTGTGTCACTTCCAACCATCAGAATCAGTTTGATGATCCATGTAATAAAAATCACAGTTTCGCAGTTTGTTTTGTGAGGTAGAATTACAAAACGGTATTATTAAGCTTTATATATAACATATGTTGAGACTTTACATCTGGAATTAGAAACCTGATTTAAATCCAGACAGATTTGTCTGTCCGGGGAGAATTTCAACACATTTTTAACAGGACTGTTTCCAGTTTTCCACATGTTGAGTAGCTGCAAGCTGATCGATCAAACTTCTAAATCTGTTTTCCCATCTTCTCAGTAGGTTGAAATTCTGCATATAGAACAGCTTGTTCGTAAAATAAATAACTCCCAAGTCACCTTAAATGCTTAACCCCGTGTGTGTGCCCTCACCAGCTGCTACTAGGAGTCCAGCTCTCAGCAGGGGGCCCAAGGCTGAAGAAACACAAGGGCGTGGCTGCTTCACAGACCACACCAGGAGAGGGGTTAGAAAAATACTTAGTGGTTAAAATGACAACTTACCACCCTGAAAACCAGTCGGTTCACAAACAGCTGGACTCGTCAACCTGTCGGGACTCGAGATGCAGGGACTCCCGCGTGAATTGGCTCAATAAGCAACGACAACATACTGTTGGATCGTACAGAATCACTCCAATTTATTGCAAACTGGAAGACAAGCTCTTGCCATTTCAAGGAAAACCTTCAAACTCTGATAAAGTCAAGACTCCTCGTGTTTCAGCGCTGGAGGTCCGAAGGAAGAGTAAATGATTCAAACAGGTGCGGCGATGATTTCACACGGCTGGAAAGTGGGACCATTACGGGCCTTTAATTGATGTTATTACGTCATCAAAAAAGTGTAGAAATACAGGAACATCTGTACAATGATGGAAGGGAAACAGTTAATGGCACTTGATGGATTCCCAGAGAGAATCGCTGATTTTCATTCAGGTTCAGTCTCTGGAATCAACTCGGAACCACTTCAGATCATTATTATTATTCTGCTGAATTCATGATTGGTTTGGAAAATGAGCAGCTTAGTCTCAACATCTGTGTGTTAGCACTGGAAGACAGGGTTTTATCAATAAAGTTGCTGAGATTGATTTTAAAATACCAAATCGTTTACTAGGCGATACAAAGGCTTTGAAATAAACGTGTGCAAGTCAAATACTGCTTTAAAAAAAATCCACGCTGTAAGCTACATGTCCCACCTCATCACACCTCCAATCCACAAATATACAAATTCATTTTTTCCTCACTTTTTTCCATTTATTTATTACAATTAATTCAATGTTTGCCATCACTTTCTTTATGTGTCAGCTTTTCCTCTTCATTTAAAACAAGTCCAGTATGTGACTATTCTTCAGAACCTGACAGAGTCCTGAAAGGTGGGGGTGGGGGAGGGACGGGTGGGTGTTTTTTCAAAGGACAGGGTTTGTAAGAGGAGAAATAAGGAGAGGGGGGAGGGAGGGAGTGGCACCTCCCCTCAGAGCCACTTCCGTGTGAGAAGATGTTTTGTTTGTTTTTTCAGAAACGGTGAGATTTTTTTCTTCTTTTTTTTGAGTTTGTCGGGTTTGTTCCCTCGTCTCGGGCCTCGTTCTACTCGACGTCCTCTGCCTCGTCTCCCTGGTCGCCGTCCATTAGCAAGGCGGCGTACTTACTGGCTGAGCTGAACTTCTGCACAACGCAAAGACGAGAAGAAAGAAAAAATATAGAACTAATGACTTCAAGTTGCTTTGGTCAAATAAATTCTACAGCGGTGTGAAAACCTTTTAGTAAAGTTCATTTATGGGTTGTTTGTTTATTACAAACAGGAAATAGATGGACGTATTAACTAAAGAAGACGTGTGTAGGAGTTTCCTTGCATTTAATTGAGTGGGAGACTCACAGGGGTCGGGGTTTCTTCGTATTTCTTTGGCTCTGAAGGTGGTTTCGAGTCTTTTCTGTTGTCCTTTCTACAAACCAGAAACAAAAACACAAGTTAAGTCTCAGAAGACTGTAAATGTCCTGAGTCTGTCCTCTCTGTCCTTTAAGGAACTCTGAATTAGTGCTTTTAAAAAAAAAAACCCAAAAAACTCTCACCTGTCTGGCTCCTTTCTCCGGTCTTTGCTGGGCCCCTCTGCTCGGCCCCGTCCGGCTACGGGCCCCGCAGGCCCCCCTCGTCCCCGCGGTTGCCCCCGGTCTCGACGCACACCGTCAGCCTTGTTCTCATCTGAAAGGAAAAGCCAAACATTTGAGTGAAAAGAGAAAAGTCACAGCAACGTGTTTCTCACTGACACGTGACGTGGAGCCCCGCCCCAACCAGGACCAACACAAACAGAAATATTGTTTTAAACCAGTTTGAAACCAAGATTTTTTTCCCATCTAATTAGATTAAAACGAAGTGTTTTGACCCCCAAAAAACACCCTGTAATAATAAAGTTGTTCACAGCTGATCAGGTCAGGGAGCAAAAACATTCTCTAATGCAAAGTTCCATTTTTATAAAACATCTGGATATTTTGAGGCTGATTTTTGTATAAATCATGCAACTTTTATTACAATATTGATATTAGGACATAAATTTGCATGAAAAATGAAACCAACACTGACGTACTGTGAATGATCTTATGTCCTAAATACATAAAGACCTAAACAAATACTTTGAAAAACTATTTTTAAATGATTTTCTAGTACAAAACAATTTATAAAGTTTAGAAGCTGCTGACTCACACAGGATTCACCTTGAATGAGTCTTTAATGTGACAAAAAGCTGGAACATGTGAGAGGAAATGTTGCTGAATAAATAAACATGTCAGAGTTGTGAATAAACTAACTACTCAGGAAGACGGTGTCTTTGTGTATTCATTAAGCACTCACCCTTTCCTGATCCTCTTTCATCTGCAGAGCTTGAAGAACTAATGAAAAGGGAAAAAAAGCAGTGAGAGAAACTTTAAAACAAGATGGTAAAACCAAGCGATCCCTCTTGAACCCCGTCTGGAGCAGAGAGGCCCAGCAGAGACCAGAGACAGGAGAAATCAGAGTTCCTGACAGGACAGAGAGGACACCTTCCTAACATTCAGTATTATAATGGTTCAAACCTGTTACAGCCCCCCCCCCGTACTGATCAGCTGTATCCTCACCTGAACTTAGGAGGACCTGAAGCACTTGGTGAGACCGGATGTCGCGCTTCGCCATCACTAGAGCCCGTGCTGGCAGCACTTCGTTTGGCCCAGGCGTTCTCTTTCGGAGGAGGAGCAGGCATCACTTTCAGCGGCTCCTTTGAGGAGCTGGTGGAGGAGGGTCGTGGTGAGGAACCAGGAGAGGAGCTCCCTTCCTTCCCAGAGAAAACGTCCATCTCCCCCGAGCGCTCGCTATCTCGACATCTTGATCCTAGTGAAAGAGACAAATGCTAAAAATAACCGAATACACGTCTTTAAGAGGGAAAGAAAGATTCAGAGCTCAAGAAAAAAGTCAAACTAAAGAGACTCGTGTTAAAAAAACGGAGCCTGTTGAAATGTTTAGAAGTGAAAGAAGATAAAAAACAATTAGAAACAACTTAAGCTTTCAGTTCTAGACAGGAACAAGCTGGTTTCAGGTTACAAGATGTACCGTGGTGTTTTCAAAACAATCACACTATCAAAACTCCAGATTTTCTGTAGTTTAAAAAGCTTTTAACTAGATGACAATGTAGCAACAGCCCCCCCCCGTTGCTGTAATATGTCCACAAACTGAGAAAAATTAGCATGTTTACTTGAGAATAACGAGATTGAACTGGTATCTGAGCTGATATTTTTGTTTAGATCTTGTGAAAATTTGCTTGAAAAACCTCTAAAATGTTTTTATTTAATGATTTCAACCTGAATCTTCAATGATTCAGACCGGATGGACTTTAAGTGCCGAGTTCATGAAATATCAGATTTTAAGGAGTTAATGATAAAACACTAACGTGTGTGTCGGAGAATTCACAGATTTACATAAATGTTGTCAGAATTAGAACTACAACAAATTCTTTTTTAATAGCAACAGCAGTCACATTTTTCTTTTTAAATAAAATGCAAAACATTTTTGGATTTGACCAGATTTTAAAACCGTGTTGCTTTTGTTGTAGATTATCATTCCAACAGAACCTCAAACTCAATGTTTCCTGCAGACAGAATTCCAGCAGTGTTTCACCTCTTCCTTGCTGTGAAGATTCACTTCCTGTGCGGGATCGTTCGCCAGGAGCTTCCTCGTTGCGCCAGCTGGGGTCCCTGAACAACAAATACAAATACTCAAGATACTTTAAACAGGAAAATACAGTTAACGCTAATCCTAAATTATTATTATTATTTTTAAACAAAGTAATAACTCCTTCAACAAAATGACAACATGTATGTTTGGTTCTAATCTTGAGAATTAAATAAAATGAAAGGTGATTTTTTTCCCAAAGGAACTCAGGGTGATGTTCTGACCTGTCCCTCATCTTTCTGTCAGGTCCTCGGCTTTTGTCCTCCTCCAGCTGCCTTTGCAGCCTCTCCTCTTCTTTCTTCAGTCTCTCTTCCACCTCCCTCTCCTTGGCTGCTGTGTCAACTGGTTTCGCTCCCCCAAATATGGACGAGGCCCTGCTGCCGCTGGAGCTGGGAGCAACAGCTGGGGAAGTGCCCCCGCTGCTGCCAGTACCCTCCTCCTCCTTCGGTACGCTGCGGGGCTTCAGGTTTAGCTTGGGTCTTTGCTGAGGAGCTTAAGAGAGAGAAAATAAAAAAAAAAGTTTACTGTCTGCAGATTTGTTCAGACAATCAGATAAAATGTTCAGTAGAAACTCTCACCTCTCTCCTCACGCCTGTCATCTCGTTTATCGAATCGTTCCTCCCGGTCGCTGTATCGATCCCTGTCGCCATAGCGATCATTGCTACCTCGACTGTCGTCGTAGTCCCTGCGGAAGCCACTACCAAAAGCGCGACGACCTCCCCCACCACGAGAGTCATAGCCTGAATACACGGCACAAGAAGAGGTATAAAGACTGATGACATCATAATGTAAACATGTGACCAATCAATGCAACTTGGTGAGCAGAAGTCGGGTCAGGACGGGGGTGAACAAATGAAAATCTGAAAGTATTTGCGTCAAGTACAGAACCTGCATAAAAACAACTCACCTCTGTCGTAGTCCCTGCGGTCCCTGTCCTCATAACGATCCCGGCGGTCTCGGTCATCATAACGATCTCTGCGATCTCTGTCGTCATAGCGATCCCGATAACGATCTCTTCCTCCCTCGTAACGATCATTGTCCCGTCGCGGGCCGTCTCGATAACGATCAGACTCGTATCGGTCTCGTGATCCTGCAACAAGCCAACAAAGACCAAGTCTTCTATCAGGACATGTANTGGACGAGGCCCTGCTGCCGCTGGAGCTGGGAGCAACAGCTGGGGAAGTGCCCCCGCTGCTGCCAGTACCCTCCTCCTCCTTCGGTACGCTGCGGGGCTTCAGGTTTAGCTTGGGTCTTTGCTGAGGAGCTTAAGAGAGAGAAAATAAAAAAAAAAGTTTACTGTCTGCAGATTTGTTCAGACAATCAGATAAAATGTTCAGTAGAAACTCTCACCTCTCTCCTCACGCCTGTCATCTCGTTTATCGAATCGTTCCTCCCGGTCGCTGTATCGATCCCTGTCGCCATAGCGATCATTGCTACCTCGACTGTCGTCGTAGTCCCTGCGGAAGCCACTACCAAAAGCGCGACGACCTCCCCCACCACGAGAGTCATAGCCTGAATACACGGCACAAGAAGAGGTATAAAGACTGATGACATCATAATGTAAACAGGAAACATGTGACCAATCAATGCAACTTGGTGAGCAGAAGTCGGGTCAGGACGGGGGTGAACAAATGAAAATCTGAAAATATTTGCATCAAGTACAGAACCTGCATAAAAACAACTCACCTCCTCTGTCGTAGTCCCTGCGGTCCCTGTCGTCATAACGATCCCGGCGGTCTCGGTCATCATAACGATCTCTGCGATCTCTGTCGTCATAGCGATCCCGATAACGATCTCTTCCTCCCTCGTAACGATCATTGTCCCGTCGCGGGCCGTCTCGATAACGATCAGACTCGTACCGGTCTCGTGATCCTGCAACAAGCCAACAAAGACCAAGTCTTCTATCAGGACATGTAGTTCTTTTAAACATGGAGGGATGTTAGAAAACCTCCTCTTGGAGGATCGATACTGAGAAAACAAGCAAAAATGTCAGACACACTTTCTCCAAACGGATCGTCCCTCCTCGGAGGTCCATCGTCCGCATCTGAGCTTGGTCGAGCTCTCCAGTCGCTGTCCGTCTTATCGGGACCCATGTCTGCCATCCGTCCGCCCCGGTCTCTGCCTCCCATGGAGCCGCTGTCTCTCTCTAAAGGGACAAATTAAATGTTTAGCGGTCTAACTTCCCACAAACTTGAAAAGCTTACTAAAAGAAACGAGTTGGCCATTTCATGACACTTGTTAACGTCAACGAAATACAAAGGCTTAAAGAGCAAAAACAAAAACAGGAAGTAGTATTTTATTTGTTCCATTAATGCCATCGATTCACCGACCTCAAGAAACTGTTTCTTCTAGTGGAAAAAAGCCTGTGATGTCACAAAAACAACCCCAGAAACACACCTTTATCATTAGACTGGCCAGCAATATCAACACGAATCCTTCGATTCCCGAGGTTCTGATGACATAAACAGAGAAGAAACATGAACAATGTTAAATCTCAGGGGATTTGCTCATGAAGTGTTTAACTTTGTTCATCTGACCTCTTCGTTCAGGCTGAGGGCCCTCAGGAGGGACTCCAGGTCATCAAATTCAGCGTACCCGAAGCCCTTCAGTCTCTCCGGGTTATTGGGTTCTCGTGGCAAACGCACTGCGCTGATCTATGAAAGACAAACAGAAAGGTGACTGTTTATTTATGAAAGACAGAAAAGGGAAAGAAAAACAAAGTAATTGCTCCTGGCAGATCGCGTCTGTTTATCACACTTTAATGACTCAGATTGTTAAATTAAACCAGAGTTGAAATGCAGCAATAAAATGAAGCTGTTCAAACCAACCCATCTATCTGATAAAGTCGCTACCATATAAACCGAAGAACTGGTCGTGTTAGTGAGCCAGCCTCTCCTGGGAAGGTACTTCACTGTTCCAGTCTATTTGTGGATAAAGTCTCTCACTGGTTTACTGGAATCTCAGAGCCTTAGAATGAATTTATGACCCTTTCCAAACTGACAGATGTCAATGATTGTGTGTCTCATCTGATCTTGAACAGGGAGAAACTGCATGTTCACACAGTGGGTTTGGATCATGTTTATTTTCTCTCTTAATAAACAAGATCTTAATTTAAAAATCAGCATTTTGTTATTTTTTGTAAGACATTAAAATGTGTTTAATGATCTGAAGCTAAATTAGAAGATATCTGTAAGGGGACAGATACTTATTCCACAACACTTTACTTTAAAATACATTAAAAAAACTCAAACATTAACAAAATACTGATTTTTGCAAAGTAAGAAAATGAAAAGCTGCTGTTTTTTTGATAGGCTGTACATATAAAACCTGTAGTAATACATAATGTGTTTATAAACAGGTCGTCACTTATTTAATTCAATTAATACTAGATTGAATTCAGATACTTTATGTACATTGATGTTATTTCATTATTTCTGTTGCTGTGTTGTAACTGCTCTGAACATTTAGCGTAAACTTACTGACAAGCCGCGGAAAAAGTCTTTTATCGATTCTTCAGTGACTTCATAGGGCAGGTTTCCCAGGAAAGCCGTGTACGGCGGGCTGCGCGGCAGTTTGGACCGGTCGATGTTTGGCTCACGGGCCGAGCGGGGGGCTGTGGGCAGGATGGAGCGATCGATGGGCGGGGCCCTGTACGAATCCTCCTCAGTGTGCCACGATGTCGACACTAAAGAGAGACGAGGCAGGAGCAGTTTAAAGAAACTTGTTTAACTGAGTGAGTGAATCAGAACAGACAATAAAAATAAAAGACACTTCAAAATGTAATGCAAATAGATGTAAATCTCTCAAAACTAAATGAAATGGACAAAATGTTAAAATATGTTGTGGATTATCTGTGACAGAAGTCTAAACAAAAAGCTAGAAAACAAATAAACCCTTTAGCATAAACACTGAATGAAACCGACTATTTCCAGCTGTGTTTAAGATTCAAATAATTAAAACAATCCTTTTATTTGACAATTAAGCTATCTGCATCCTTAAGCATTTAAACAATCAATCTACAGCTAAGAAAATAATTAACCAGAGAGAAAATTCTCCTAATAACAGAAACATGTGAAAGAGAAAACAGCTGGCGACACCAGTTTGAATGTCTGAAGGTGTTTTTATTGTTTTAAATTCATTTAAGACAACGTTAGGACAATAATTTCCCTACAAAGTTCAGTCTCTTTTTCTTTGAAACGGCTTGTGTGATAAGAGACTGCTGAATCAGATGAGAGTCACGCCTCTGACGAACCAGAGAGATCCCACAGTTCAACACGACCGTTAGCCAACAGAGATAAATATGATTCATACTCTGTTTTTGCATAAACATTCTGCAATGTTGATGCAGAAACAGTCAACACACTGAGACAAAGGATGTTGGACAAAGGTTGGTGGTACTTTAGTAGAAGCTTGATGAGTTAAAAAAAACAAAAAACAAACTGAGGGTTTTAAATTTTATAAACGTCTACAGGAGGAATCTCATCTGCAGGAATCACTTGCATCTCTGAGGATTTAACATTTACACTAGAAGTTCTCACCATCTCCATCCAGATCATCAGTCTCATCAGCCCAGCTCGTGGACTTGGACGGGTAGCTCGGGGCTACGTTTCCACCGCCACCGCCGCCGCCGCCACCACCGCCGTCTTCTGCCAGGAAGTCATTCAGAGTGAGGGTCTTCCCCTTCTTGTTCTTCTTCTTAGCTAAAGGGAGGATGCACAGTCAGTTTTGTTACAAATAACACACAAACGCCTAAACAGCACCTGGAAGAAAGTCAAATGATCCAAACTCGGATGTCTGAGCCATTCCCAAAGTGTTATTACACCTCTGTACGATTCACCCAGAAGATAGAAAGTTTAAGGTTAATTTAGAGTTTAATTGAACTGCTTTTCTGTGCTGCTTAAAACCATTATAGTAATGTAGTGACATTCTGTCCCGCTGTGGAAGATAAGGAGAAGTCAGAGTGTGTGAGATAAAAACACACACCTATGTCCAACTGTCATCATGCAGCAGGTCAGAAAGGACCTCCCTTTTCCTGCTCGAGGTGGTCAATTATGACATTTCCAATCAAACTGCCCATTTGGAGCAAGTTTTATCAAATCAGTCTGGGATGATGTTACATTAAATGTCTAATGAATGTTTGACCAGAATTCTACATTAGTTTGAAGAATTTTTGAATTTACAGGCACATTAACGACTGAAACATGATCGTCACACATGATGTCAGCAACCTTTGACCTGATATAGTTTAATGACAGTGAGGGAGAACACAGAACAACCCAACTCATTTGGTACAAACCTCACCGGTAAATAAAATCAATCACTATAGGAACTTTGAACATCTTGTCAGAAATGCCATTTTTATGTTTCATTATACCATAATAAAATATTCCAGTTCGAGCACTTTGCAGCGGCTTCAGCTCATGGAACAAGGTCGGATTTGTTTTAGTCTGAAGAGAAAGTGAACCCTGGATCTGTCAGGTTTACACAGCAAACCACAAAATCCAGAGTCAAAGTGATTGTCTCACTTGCTTTCCGAACCCATAGGACAAAGTCATGATCTAAATTTATAGACTCACCTTAACTGTTAAAATGTATGTAATAAAGCATTACTACAGATGTCAGGACATATGTACTGACATAAAACCAATTCTAAAAGCTTATGCTGAACTTTAAAGGCTGATTTCTTTTATTTCCGCCAGTAACTCAAAAACTGACATCTACCCCCCCCAAAACTTTGAATACATGGTTTGATGAGCCATTAGGCTCATGTTGGGCTCTCTATACACATAACGTGGAAAGCGCTCTGATTGTCTCGACTCCCTTTCACTTCTTTCGCACTTATCGAGCTCTGCATTTCTAGACTTTTCAAGACTGCGCAGGAACCCAGTTCTCTGGCTTGATGATCGCTTTTGTCTCCGTGGCTTAGTCAGCAGAGGACTGCTGACGGGGGAAGTCTCCCTGCTTAGCTGGCTCCGTTTTCGGGCCTAGTGCAGCGTCAGGATCCAAATGCGCCATCAGCGGCGCGACACTTCTGGAAACGACAGCTCAAAGTTGGGCAGCTGACAGCAAAGTGCTCGGGATGCGACCCAACAGGCCCAGCTGCCCAGTTTCATCAAAAAAAGACACCAGAGAGCAGCGCCGCACACGTGGGGAGCCTCTTCAGGCGGCTCCGGACGCCTCTCGGCCCAACCCCTCCTCCACAAATCGCGCTTGCGCCCGACGCTTGTTTGCCCGGAGCGCCACGGCGGAGCTCTGCCGCTGACTTACAATGTGGCAGCTCCACACGCAGTTGGGAACATTTGGTAACAGGTCGCTCAGCGTCACATATATCAGAATAAATATTCTCCATCCAAACTGAAACACGATACGTTGATGTATCTTTCGTCACAGAAACAAGTTCATTTTAAATTTAAAGCTAGAAATTCTCAGATAAGAATAAGTCGTAGCTTCGTTCATTCGCCTTCCCCTAGCTGCTGCTTCGTCTTTCGCGGGCAAAAACGATCCATAAACGGTGTTTAGCCGTGAGACAACGATACAGATTACCAAGCAGGCGAAACGGAAATCCCTATATTTTATGTACTAAGCTGTCTGGAGATGTAACCATTTGGAATAACTAATAATCAACCAAGATCGATCACCCACATAAACCTCACCTGACGCCGCCATGTTGGAGAGCGAGTTCGTTGGAGTTCCCGGATGAAGGCGTCAGCGGTTTATTATCGGGAGCGCGCAATCGCCGTCCACGGGCCTGCGCCTCCTCCCTTGTTTACTTCCTGACCCACATCTGCCTCACAGACTGATGCTTCCTGGTATTTCTGATCATTTTGTCAGAATTTAAGTAACTCCGTAAAATACACGATAACTACAGTGTTAAAATGGCAAATAGTAGCAAATAGTGAAGTGATATTAACATGAATTCTAGCAAAACTACACGCACAGATTTAATTTACAATGAAGAAATAAAATGTTGTGAGCATTAGAGTTTTGTTATCATGTACTTTTTACATTAAAACATCATATTCAAAGCCAGTCTATGTGATATGCTCAAGAATAGTTCAGGTATAACACTAAAAAAGTTTGTTGTTTAAAAAAATAATTAAAGAATTATTAGCTATTATTATGTTAAACTACAATGTTGATAAAAGCCATCCAGACATCTTGATAAATAAGAAGTAAAGCTATATTAAGTTCCCTATAACCTACTTTGAACCAAATACACAACAGAAAAAACATGGTCATCCTTTTTATCTGTCATTTGCAGGAGACAAAAAGGGGGAAATATTTTAAAATAATTTTGCAAGTTAAATGAAAGAAAGTACTTGAAAAATTGTGAAAACACAAATACACGTCCTTTCCCAGTTGAAAAATCTGCTGGCAAAATGCCTTTACTTGATATAGTTGTACCTCTATTAAATGAATATTTTAGAATTATTCTGAAAAGCAGCAAAATAAGACCCAATTCTTTTTGTGCGTGGATATTTGATTTGCAACATTACTAAAAGTCTCAGTAACCAAGAAAACGTAATCAGAAAATTCATTAGAAAGCGAAATATTTATTTGCGTTATGAGTTCTGGAATTGTGTTTTATGTCTGAAATGGGAAAGCATCATTATACTGACCTTTGGCTTCTTTTAACCAAATACTGCCCCCTGCTGGTCAAGTATTAATAAACACACCATTAAATCTAAATGAAAATTAGAACATTATATGATATTAATATATTGTATATTACGTTGCATAGTTATATTAAATTATAATTATTATTATAAAGCTGCCATCTAGACAAAGCAGGGAGCACAGTGAGGATCAGGTTCTTTGATTTCTCCAGTCCCTTGAACATAATTCAGCTGCTTTACTGTGTTGGAAACTCCAGAAGACACAGGTAGATGCCTCTACAATTACCTGGAATACGAACTACCTGACCGGTCTGACCAGGTGATCAGCAGCACAGGAGCACCACACCACCATTCCTTTTTACTCTGTACACCTTAGTATTTCAGTAAAAGTATATAGAAATACTCAGAAATACTCTGAAGTTGTTGGTGGATCAGAGATGGACAAGAGACTGGACTGGAGACGCAACAGTGATGCAACAGGGACAGAACAGGATGGACTTCTTGAAGAAGTTCAGATCCTTCAACATTTGCAGCAAGATGTGGAGTGACCTACAGTCACCTGTGGGGGCGGAGCAGGTGACAAAGAAGCTGAACAAACTGATAAAGAAGTTTGGTTCTGTTCTTGATCTGGAGTCTCTTGTGTTGATTGGACAAAGGAGGAAGAAGAACATGATGGAAAACCCTCATCATCCTCTTCACAACACAGTAACTCAACAACAGAGTGTCTTCAGTCAGAAGATTCTTCAGATCCGCTGCAGCACAGACGCTACAGGAGATCCTTCCTGTTCACAGCTAGAACCCTCTAGAATGACTCTGAAGAAACATCAAGTTATAACATCTAACTTCCATTTGTGAATTCATAAAATATGTTCAAAACTGAATTTAAAATTAATTTGGATCAGTGTGATTTCTCCAAGGAAACACGAAAACATACCGAAGTGACTGAAAATGGACTTAACCCAGTAAGACCCAACTTATTAAAAAATAGCCAGAAAATTCTGATTATTTGGAACTGGGATGTTTACGAAGCCTTAGAACAAAATTCACAAACGTTTTTTGCTGTATTGTGTTATTTATAATAGATTTTTTGTATCACATTTATTACATTGGCCATTTTTACGGTTTAATTGTAATATAAAAAATGAGTTAATAATAATGCATTCATCCATATAATAATGATGATTTAACCTGAAAAAAAAGGCAAGTGGATCATTTACTGGGAGCAGCCATGTTGGAAATGATCAAAACTATGTAGCAAATATGATACAAGGGGCATTATAGGGTTAAGAGCTGTTTTATAGTAGGTGATTGAAGCAGAGGTGTGCAGAGATGTTAACTTTACCTCTGGCTTCATTTTTTAAGTTAATCAAACAGTACAAAAATATTTTGGCTGTATCTTAGCTGCACAAATGTAAATATATATGTAAACTCATCAAGTTCATGTTTTGAACTTTTAATTGAGCAATTCCACATTCTAAACACAACAGATGCACAAAATAAATCAGTTTTTAAAATTTATTTAATGCTTTTTTTATAACAATGGTTTTGAATCTTCAAAGTTTCACTGGAAATTCTTCAATGATCTTGGAGCAAAAACTGCATTTTATGATGGGACGAACTCGACATGACTGACACAGTGGTATGGAGCCTTCATTGCTTTGGTGGCTGTAGATCATCTGAAATTAGCTCGTGTCCGCCAGCTCGTCCAGAGCGTCTTGGAGCCTGAATAAAACACAAAAGAAACATCTTTGTTTTTGAAATGTTTAAAAGCATTTAAGTGGTCACTGTTTCTTTCTTTTGCTTTGTTCAGTTCTTACTTAAAGTCTCCTCCATCGAGCAGACCCTTATACGTGCTGATCTCAGCTTCGAGTTTCATCTTCATGTTGAGCAGCGCCTCGTATTCCTGCGTCTGATTTTGGATGTTTGCACGCAAGTTGGACAGTTCCTCCTCCAGGCGGAGGACCAAGGCGTTGTACTTCTCCATTTCCATGTTGTAGCGTAGCTCTGTGTTGTGTAGAGTGTCCTCTAAAGAGGCTTTCTGATGAAGAAGGGGACAAAAAAGAAACAGAATTTAGCAACAAGTTGATAACGTTCAAAAACTGTTTATAGAAGAATTACATTTTTTAATTCTGATCTGGTTTAAAAGGACTGTCAGTGTATTTCATTATAAATTTTGCATTGGGTGTATAAACCAAACTAAATAACATATTAAAGGGACTTAAGGCAAGATTTGTGAAAAACTACACATGCATTTCCAGTTTATTCAATGCTAATGGGTCATGAAGCATTAAAAACCCAAAATAATGAGGCCATCCGCATATATGTCTGTTGCCTTGGACACGCTGTGTGCTACATAATTCGCTGCAATTCGACGTCCAAATTTCCCGCGCAGTTGTAGGGATGTGACGTAAATTGACGCTGCATGCGCGTTGCCGACAGCTCTTGAACAGGAAGTACATGGCCGCCGTGGACTTGGATTCAAACACTGAAGGTATACTTATGGATGTTTCTGCAGCCAGCAAACGACCTGCATCCACTCTCACCCCCCAAAAAAGTGGCACCACGAAGAAAAAAAAGACTTTATCAGCGGCATCTCGTGAGTCTAAAAAAAAATATGACCGAAGCCGGGCAGGCACCCGCATAAATATTGGATATGTGTTCGGTTCATGGAGGGAACTTCAGCTGCATTTGGGAGTGAAAACGCATGCTGACATGGCTCATTTCCTTGTGACCAGGTGAGAAAACATTATAGGTCGTGTTTAGAGCCTGATACAGTATGAAAATGATGAGATTAAATCAAATAACAGAGTGGAGAGACCTGACGTGAAGTATGTTAGCCTCCCCGGTGCAGTGCTGTGAAGACGAACAGTCTGTAAAGTGTCTGTGTGCGCTCCCGTGCCGGCTTGGCTGGTGGCTGCAGTTAGCCACAGCGCCTGTCACTGCAGCACTGAGTCAGATTTTGTAAAGCTGCCTTAAGTTCCTTTAAATTATTTGCCAATAAAAAATGAAGCATGTCATGTTTGTGAATAAAATATACATAAAAACATGTTTTGAAAGCTTACTAAGCTCTGTTGGGAGGCAAGTTCAATTTCTAAGGTCTGGATCTGTCTGGTTAAGTCGCTCTTCTCCATCTGAGCTCCCTGGAGAGCTTCTGTGTTCTGTGAGACCTGGACCTGCACATCTGCAATCTGAAAGGGAAAAACACATTTACCAAACAGGACAGGACACCTGTGAGTTGTCTTCATGATGTCATGGGCCTTTAACCTTGTATCACCTGATTTTCATGCCAACGTTTGAGGTCCTCCGCATTCTTCACGGCAATCTTCTCATATGTTGTTCTCATGTCCTCCATGATCTGGGACAGGTCCTGACCTTTTGGAGCATCCACATCCACCTGCACGCCTGACTGAGAGATTTGACTCCTCAGCTCCATCACTTCCTGTTTGATGGTGAGAAGAACAACATTTAATACTATGTGCATTTGAACTTGTATAATATTTAAAGGACTCAGTTCTTTGGGTTGTCCTGCTAAAATATCTCATTCTCTCCAATTATTTTGCTATGAGATTGTGAGCAAACATTGTTTTGAGTAAAAGATAGGAGCATAGTTTAAACTCTGGGAAAGTTTTGTTGACTGAATAAAGCTGAAAAACCTTCTCATGTGAAGGTCAGTTGAATTTTACCCTGTTTGGAGGAATGGGGAAGTCCTTCTTTTGTTTTATCAGACTCAACAGAGACCCAAGGTCTCTGGAATTTTCCAAATTATTTTGCTTGTAAGGGTTTTTAAATCCGGCCTAAATACAAATTAACTTATTAATTGCACAATCCTGAATTAGCTATTGAATTTAACACAAATGTAGTGTTTTTAATCAGTGAGATGAAATGACTTCTATGTTCATAAAGATCTGTTTCCCATCCCATGTAGTTATTGTTCATCATCAGAAGAACCAGCAAAGTCTAAAACGCCAAATGTATCACAGATGACACACCTGTTTTTAAGTTTGTAAGAGCTCTACTTCTTTAACAGGATTTCATCCCAAACCCTCTGTATTTCATCCCACCCGTGTCTACTGCCCCCTGGTGGAGAATCTAGGTATTATATGTAGCAAGTTGAAATGCGTTAGTTATTAACATTTAATATTATTATTTTAAAATTATGATCATACACTCAATAATTTAATCTAAAAAAAACATCTGACTTATGTTTAATGTAATAAGCTTTAAAGGGTTAAGAAGAGGTTATTTTTTTGTGTTTGAGAAAAGAAATAATAATATTCAATCCATCAAACATGATGGAATTGCTGTTTGGATCAGAACAACTCACTGAATACCACGGGCAGTCAATTTCATTAGGAAAATGTGAGAATTTGGTCAACGGTGATGTTTTACATTTTTTAAAATAGTTTTAAGCATGTTTATCCTGAGAAAGTTTGAAATGATTCCAAAACTTTTCTTTTTAATCTTTATAATGCAGATTAATTTAATCCTGAATTCCCTACTTTTCCCTACTTCCCTACTTTTCAAAAGGAACCCAACATACCTCTGCTGACATGATAATATTAAAATGAATGAAACTCACATTCTCGTGGTTCTTTTTCAGGAAGAGGAGCTCCTCCTTCACAGCTTCGATCTCATTCTCGATGTTCATTCTGCACATGTTGGTTTCATCTATGACTTTCTTCAGTCCAGCGATGTCAGCCTCCACAGACTGGCGAATTGCCAGCTCATTGTCATACCTGAAGGAGGAGACACACATCAGGTCATCTGCTCAAAGCAGCACAAATTAAGAGATAATCACCATCAAATGTGCAAAAATTTCCAAGAAATACGCACTTTACTCTGAAATCATCGGCAGCAAGACGGGCGTTGTCAATCTGGAGCACAAATTGAGCATTTTCCACTATCTTATCAAAGATCTAGAATGAAATGATTGTATCATTAATATTATCAGCTTCATTTAGAAGACTCTTACATAAAAGTATATTTCAGTTGTCTCAAAAACTGGGAATAAAAGAAGCAAAAAAATATATAGTTGTACCATGGGTAAATAAGGTTGAATCCATGGCAACGGTTACTCATGAAAGAGGAACGATAAATTTAAGAACAGGAAGAGTGAATGTTCCTGTGCCAAAACAGAATCTGGTTTGTTTTAGCGTTGCTGCAGAAATGGGTTTCCTGTCTGGATAAGTCACACAGATAAGTCAATCATTTCCATCTATGAAGAGGTTGGTGTGTTCAGTGACGGAGAAATTCTTTTGACTTTTTGTGGTCATGTATCCTTTCACAATAAAAGGGTAAACACTTGCCCCCTTTATGTGTGCAGAAGCACAAAGACCCACCATCAATGTGTCTTTTTGTGATGTTGAAGTTGACTCTGAAACAAGAATGTGACATTTGACTCTTTGGACTGGAGCTGATTGTTTTACAGCCGCAGCTCTGCACATGTGTGTGTGTTCAGTCTGGCAGTGTGTGACTATTTATTTTTTGTGTGTGTCTTTACCACACATCTGTTTCCCATTGGTGCCGTCCTACACTAGTGCATGAATTCTTTTGCTTGCTGGTTGCCTGAGAGTTTTTCATTCAGTCTCTTGTGATAAAACTCCTCGTGCTGGTGATTCATCAGCGGAAGTGCTGGCATGTTTTAGGCACTGAAAGTTTTGTAGCGGTGGGGAGGGGGGAACTTAGCAACCACACCCTTTGTTCTCTTGCTAGAAATGTGATAACTTTGAAAGAAAATAGGGTCAATCTTTCTTTTCTTGTCATTAGGTTACACTGACAGGTCTTTATTTATAAAATGATGAATGAATGTTCTTTTTCAAGCCTGTAAAACCTTCAGTTTTTCATTGTTTCTGTCTTTTAACTGGATCTGCAAACATCCACTGTCTTTTAAAATGAATGTTTCATACATTTTTTCTTGTCATTAATAATAGTCATCAGTTCTTTTTCTCACCTGTTTGCGTAGATCTTCTATGATTGGTTCATACTTGCTGTAATCTCTCATGTCAGGTCCCCCTTTCTCCAGGGCCTCCCTGATGTTAATCTCCAGCTTCCTGTTGGCCTGTTCCAGGTTCCTCACAGTCTGGAGGTAACTGGCCAGACGGTCATTCAGATTCTGCATCGCCCCCTTCTCGTTGCCCAGGATCTCAGAACCGGACCCGATTGTAGCACTCCCACCCCCTAAGCCTGCACCCATGCCTCCCCCAACTGCACTGCTCAGCTTAAAGGAACTTGAGGAAGATGACATTGGAGCGCCAGAGCGCAGAGAAGATGCAGAGGCAGAGGAGATGCGAACATCACGTCCACCAGCGCCACCATAAATACTGGTAGCACGGTACTGAGGTGTGGACCGGGTCATGGAGATCCTGGCTGAAGGTCCCTGTGACAGGCTTGAAGATCTGAAGCTCATTCTGGAGACAGTTAGCCGACAAAATGAAAAATGAGATGTGGGGATTCGGAGCTGGAGGACTTTGAAAGTGAGGCTGCGAGGGGGAAGAGGGGAACTTATAATGCCGCGTCTCTCCTCCAATGAAAGCAGGACTCTCAAAGCCTGCCCACTTCAGCATCGTCCACCTCTTTGTTTCCTGATCCTCCTCACTGCTGCTGTTCTGTCACTCACTCTCATGTTCCTGTTTTCTAACCCACAATGTATTTTCTGTTACCATGGCCATGTATAAAACATACGTTGCTGTGTAAACATAATAAACACAGATCAAAACAAACAGTAAGCAAAAAAAAAAAAAAAAACATATATATATATATAACACTTGTGTTAACACTTTAAGTTAAAAGTTTAAAGATTTGGGGAATAATGGGTTCTACTGTTTGACTGTACAAGACAAATTCTTGTGGTTCACCCATAAAAGGCATCATGTACCAGATGCTGCATACTTTCTAAGTTTGTGGACAGCAGGGTCCTAAAATAAACAGATTTCACCAACCTGTGGGTCTACAACCAGCTCAACACAAGATACAACAGCAGCAGATGTTAGAAATGAGACTATAAGCACAAACACATCAAATTTCAACCACCTCAGTAACAAAACTTGAAACCCGACGGGTTTGAAAACAAATCACATGACATTTAAGCTTCTGCTTTACCCACGGGGTCTGCTGGAGAATCATAAAAAAAAACAAAGGTTAGCTGATACTGAGCTCAGAGGAAACAAAGGATGTCCTCATTCAGAAGTCATACTATAGTTAGCTGCACAAATCAGTTATTGAGGACGGTGAACAATTATGCACCCTTGTTGTGGAACCTCTCATGAGAGCCTTCTTTGATGTAAAGCAATATGAAAAATGATCTTTTAGTGTTGATACCTTGGGAACTGCAGGACACAATATTCCCTCCCTTTTAACGTTATATTTTTTGACATGTTGGATGAGAGATTGTTAAATCTCTGTCCATCTGTAGGGATCTAGCAAAACAAATGAGAAAACTATATGCACTTTTCTTTTAGTTTGTTTTTGCGGCGTCATTTTGGAAAAATAGCGTCACTTCTAAGTAGTGACCACAGAGAGTTTTTACACTGAGCCTAGATAGTGACACGAAAACGATCCTCCCACAGGGTGAGTGGTGGGTGGAGTGAGGGGCTCCATAGACTCCACAACGCCCTGTTGAGCTCCCATTCAGACCTTCTCTTTTCTCTTTAGTTTATGGTTGATCCATTTTCTGGTGTCTCTTCTCTTCCAGCCTTTAAGAATTTGTATTTTTAAGTACAAAAAAAAGAGCTCATATTTTGGTGAGGGGGATCAAATAACTGTGTGAAGGTCACAGGAAGCCTGAATGAAATCAGCATGACTCGAACCTCATGACAGTGTTTGTCTGAACATGTTTAGTCTCACTGCAAAGGCCCAAATAAGCAACTAACAAACATTAAAAGATTCAAAAGGTTCATCTGAATGTTTAGGTACAATAAAAGCCTCCGTCTTTAAATTAGGACAAACATTTTTTGACATAAACTGAAAATCTGAATCATTCAAACTGTCTGAAATCAGAACAGGAAGCAGAAAGAGGAGAACAGCTGGATGAGTCACGGTTACAGCAGGAATGTGGAAATAACTGCAGGAGCTCATGTGCTTCACAAGTTTTGGACAGCTGCCTTGTTAGTATTGATGTGACCTTGAAAAAAAAATTCACAGCCGCGTGTCTTCTCACGAACCTTCAGTGCATCCGTGTGCACTGTTAGAAACAGTCAGAACATGCGTCTACATACAGACATGTATGTTTGTGAGTGTTGTGGTCTAACAGATGGAATGTGAACATGTCTGAATGTGTCCCGCCTCCCAATCTAGTCAAAAACATAATTAAATCAATTTTTAAAGGATTCTATTATAGACACACCTGTGAACATGTACAAGTATCTTGTTCTTGTTTTATGGTTATTTTTATAGAATGTGAAGGTCACACCTCTGATGTTGATGAAATGTGTCATCTGAGAGACATTTTCTCTGTAAGACGTCACGTCCAAATCGAGCTCAAAGACATTTCACAGGAAGACATAAACGGAGTGACTTGTGACCACTCCGGGAAAGTTCCATTCCCGTCTCAGATGAACCAATAATGTTTATATGTTGAAAGAATATTTAATAGTTTCATGAAATATAGTCAGTGATGAACAAATATACACTGAAATATTAAACAGTGGATATTATTTACAGGACTTAAATGCCTAAAAGGCAAATATTTCACTTTCATGAAATGATTTCATGGCATGATTGTAAATAACGTTTCATAATTTTGCAACATGTTGACTAGAAGTTTTCTTCTTCCCTGTTAGAATTAGACTTAATGAGCTCAGACATTTTGGTAAGCTATCAAAGGACTTGAACTCAACCTGCTGACATGCTTGTACTGATAAAACAAACCTATTTACCTAAATAAAACTTAAATAAAGAGTTCTACACATCGTTCTAAATGAAAAAAAGAGAGAATATCTACTTAGACCTGATGAAATATTGCTGTTGATTTAGATCCAGATCTGTATCCATCTTCTAAATGTTTATTTATTTATTTATTTGACTTCATCTGAGGTTTGTGGTCTACTCCTGTTTGCTTGTCATGATGTTCAAATATAAATACCATATTAGTTTTATTAACAGAATGTTTTCCTCCATTTTCTGTAGTTCAATGCTAATACACTCAAACAATGACAATAAATATACAATTTAAATGTTGATGGCATAAGAAAATCAGAAGGTTTGGATGTGTTTTTTAGTTAATATTTGTATTAAATGTTAGATTTGGACGTGTCCTGCAGATGTCCCTTGTTTGTTTCCGCTCATGCATCATCCATAAAAGATCAATTACACGTTCTGACTGGTTCCTGTTGTGCGCTGAACATGTTCACTTGCATGTTTCTGTCACAAGGTGGCGTGATCCTCAAAATAAACATCCTGACACACAGAGAGCTGGAGTTGGTTTATGTGTTCTTTTGTTTGTTAACTAATGAGCTCAGATAGTTTTTTTTTCATGTCTGTTATCACTGTTCTTTGTTTGACATGACAGGGTGAAACAGGAAGTAAACTTTATGTAATGATCCTCTGATAGCTGTGAAAGCTTGGGAAGATCCTCCTGAACTCTGCAAAAACCAAATTGACGATGAAAAACAAGTCAGCCTGCTGAATACAGCTAAAAAAATCTGTGGTTTTGCTGAGCTGAATTCAAAGCAAGGATGTCTAATGAAGGTTTTATTGGTTGACCTTGACGTGCAGTTTCATGATTCCCACCCAACTTTTGCTGAACGTATGAGTCACTCACTGGTTGTGCAACATATTTGTTCCTTATCTCTGTTAATTGTCTCCTTGTATCCCCCAGTGGCTCCTCTTCTCACCGTCCCCTCACTCTGACATGTCACACATACGTGTCTCGCTCAGCACATTCTTGCCTCCACGTGTTATTTAGCAGCTTCATACAAACGAACGTCTTTGGCCTCTTCGATAAATGAAGGTCAGGAGTAAGCAGTATGAATTATCCACCAACTTTTCATATGCACGCTGATACAATATGGGCTCATTTTGAGAAATCGGAATAACACTCAGATGCATGAATTATGAGAGTCTTAGTCACAATGTTTTCTTATTGTTGTCTATAATGAAAAAAAAAAAAACAAATGTAAATTTTTTTTTAAAATGATGCCTTTCGAAAAGGTCTTGATATGTCTGCTCAGGTGGACATNATCTATCTATCTATCTATCTATCTATCTATCTATCTATCTATCTATCTATCTATCTATCTATCTATCTATCTATCTATCTATCTATCTATGGGCGGGGCCACCTGTTTAAGGTGGGGTGGGGCCTTGTGATAAAGTGATAAAGTGACAGACTAACCCTGTTTCTACTTCACCTGACAGATATGGAAGGAATTCAGTTGTTGTTCTTGTATCCACAACATGTCTTTCCACTGATCAGTGACTAATACTGATAAGGTCTTGCTGTAACTTGGTGCATAAATGTGTTTATTTATATTATTTGTTCATGTTTCAAATAATAATTGTTTTTGTTATATTCTAAATGTGTTATATGTTTGTAAAGTTTTTGTGAAGGGGCTCTCAGATGAAAAATAATAGAGGATCATATTCAATGCGTGAAACTTTTTGTTCCCATGATGAGACACACAGGCTGGGAGTAAAGGACCTCACGCAGGCCAGCTACAATTTACCTCCCCACTTGTCATGTCTATGCGAAGTGTTGCAACCTGGAGGTTGTAAAATTAGAGGCTTGTTTGTTCTGTTGGGTGTATGAAATGTGATGTGCTGTGTGTTGTGTGCATCTAAAACACATTTATCATGGAGGTCTAAATGAGGACAAACTTGACTGTTTAACTATTTCCAGTTGTCAAGAAACACTGTTTATTCTTGTGCCTTTGCTCTGCAGTAAATATGTAACATGAGGTCATTTTCTTCTCTGGCTCTCTCCCCACCTCACCCTTTACTCCTCCACTGAAGATACCAGCCAATCCCAGCTCTGTGGGGTCCCTCCCCTGTGCTGAATAAATACCACCGAGGACCGGGGATGTTCCATCTGCCCAACTTCCTCAGCAGCATCGCTTCTCCTCTCACACCACCTACAGACTCCCCTCTTGAAAATGTCTGTCAGAACCTTGAAGACCACCACCCTGTCCACTGTGTCGACCTCCAGGGGCCCCACCCAAGGCTTTAGCAGCCGCTCCTTCTCTGGGTACGGAGGCCGTGGCTTGGGGAGCGCCAGGCAAAGCTACGCTGTCCGCAGCTCCTATGGAGGTGTGGGTAGCAGTGCTGCCTTGGGAGCTGCAGGTTTAAAGGTGGTTGGTGGGTTTGGGGGATCAGGACATAGAGGAGGTGGAGTGGAGCTCAGCTATGGGGCATTTGGTGGAGGAATGGCTAATGAAGTGATTCCCCCCATCACGGCTGTGACTGTGAACAAGAGCCTGCTGGCTCCCCTGAACCTGGAGATCGACCCGAACATACAGGTGGTCCGCATCCAGGAAAAGGAACAGATCAAGACCCTCAACAACCGGTTTGCTTCCTTCATCGATAAGGTCAGTCCACCAAAGAGGTTCAAATATTCCAAGTTTATTTTCTCAGAAAGCATTTTGGTAAAATTTAAACTGCATCGAAGCATAAATTAACCAGAGAAATAACAGTAATTTAAGAAAATTACTGTTGACAGAAAACCAAAATCCACACAAGCAAGAAACATGAGAGCAGAAACTGCAGAGGAAATCAGTTTACTGCAAGTAAAATTGAGTGAATCAAATGGTTAATTCTCCAGAGAGATGATAGAGTTCAGATAGGAGGATCACTCTGAATCCAGGATTTTAGATCAGAACATTTTAGCTTAAAGGAATCCGAAAGCAATATCCTGCTACACTAAGCAGATGGGAGTTCAGGTGTATGTAACTTTCTAAGCTCACCTGGATACAGTTTGCATTAAAACACACTTAAAATGAGTGACTTAATAAAAAGTTACGTAAGACATTTTTTAAAAGGATGTAAAATAATACAGAAAAAAGTGAAACCACATCTGAATAAATCTTTGTTTTATCTCCTGCAATAAACCACAAAAATGTTAACATGAAAATGCATCTTACTAAAGAAAATCAAATTTTCTGCCAGAGATTTATTAAATTCCTGACCTATTTGTTGTTGTAACCCTGGAGCACGTCTGCTTGTTTGATGAGACGAGCAGCAGAAATGTGAAATAGGATTTGCAAATAAACCCTCCCCATAATTCCTGATTGTAAAACAAAGCCCGTGTGTCGTCGTGTTTGCTGAGTCGAGATGCAGTAAAGAGAAGTTGTAAAGAGGTACTTTAAAAACACTGTCACATTGTGTTGAAATGCAGGTTTGTGCATCAAACTGTCAAAAGGAGGAAATAATAAAACATTTTTAGTCCACTTAAAGAGGTAGAAGGTCCGAGTCGTTTTTCTTTTTCTTAAACCCCTCCCACTCTTTACATCCAATCTGTATTATTACTCTGTTTGTATTTTATCATGGAACTTACACATCAAAGAAAATGATATATTCTTACTGCTCTGTCTTTAGGTGCGTTTCCTTGAACAGCAAAATAAAATGCTTGAGACCAAGTGGAAGCTGATGCAGGAACACACCACGTCTCATTCCAACATTGATGCCATGTTTGAGGCTTACATCGCCAACCTCCGTAAACAGCTGGATAACTTGGGTCACGAAAAAGTCAAACTGGAATCGGACCTGCATCAAATGACAGGCCTGGTGGAGGACTTCAAAAGCAAGTAAGAGGAACTGGGGCTTTTGATCCCTGAAACTCCAAAATGGTAAATGTCATGCACTTGTATAGCGCTTTAATTAGGTCCTAGGACCCCCAAAGCGCTTCATATTACAGTTTTTTTTTTTTTTGTCATTCACACGGGAGAGGGTAAGGGCTAACACTCACACAACCCAATACGCAGATCGGGGGGCAACATGTTCTGTGTCTTGCCCAAGGACACTTCAACATGTGGCGGCGGAAGCCGGGATCGATCCACCAACCTTAAAGTTGGAGGACAACCGCTCTAACCTCTGAGCCACAGTCGATCAAAAGCAGCATCTTATTTTGCCTCTAAATTGTACAATTCAGCTTTCTCCAAGGTTGAAAAAACAGACGGGGAAAACGTAGAATCGAATATCCTCTTGTAGTGTTGGAAAAAAAGGATGCAGAACATTTTGAATAATAATTTTAACAATAGAAAGATCTAGATCTAGCCCTGTGATACTGTCAATGCCACTTATATTGATTTGGGATGAGAGTTGGAGTGATACAAAAAATCATAAAGGCAGCAACTCAAAATATGCAAATGTCTGTAATTAAAAGGAACCAACAGGAACAGAAAAACAAAGCAACTGTGGAGATAAACAGTGCAGGACAACAGCAGGGTCTGATAATGAATGTGGGATACCAGGGTGCATAAAATAGGGATGGGTAATTACTGAATAAGAACAGCTAGGGTGATTCGTAGATGGGAAGCAGGTGTTAATAAGCTGAATAAGGGAAGTCAGTCAATCAGCAAGTTATTTTCTTTTCTTGCTAGTTCCTGTTTAGATCACAGGGAGCTGTCTCCATCAGTCACTGGGCCAGATGTGGGGTTATACCAAGAGTTACCAGTCCATCACAGGGTGACAAGGTGCATGCACGAGGAGAACATACAAACTCCATACAGAAAGGCCAACACGTCCGCACAATTTTACGGCCATATAGGTCGATTTTGAACGCTCCAAAAATACGACCCGTGAGAGCGTTTTCTAACGACCTGTCGGAGCGTTTTTCCAGCTCTCCAGAGACGTACTACCAACAATGCATGCGTGCACCTTCCCAGAGGAGCTGATAAATACACATGTGCAAAGTTTTGCTCTTTTCAGCCGAACAAAACACAAATTCTGCAGCAATATGTCTCATTTTAATACAAAGGTTAGCTTTAAGATGTAAAGATACATATGTACATACAGTAAAGCAGAATATTTCATGTTAAAAAGCGGAACGGTTAAGGTTAGGGTTGCAGATAGGGGTCGCATACGGAATATAGTGTCGTTTTCAAAATCAACCGATGCGATCGTAGTTGATGTGAATTCGGGCTCATAAAGGTCCTGGTTGACTTCAGACCCTGGATCAGCTTGCTGCAGAGCAACAGTGCAACCAAATGTACCACAGCCCAGCCCCAACAAGGGAAGCTGGGGAATAAATAATGTCATAGCACAGGGGAACTAAAGTACACACAAACATGTTGAAAATGAATCAAGCAGAAGCAGAGTTATATAAACAAAAACAAACCATGTCATCTGTTGGGGCTAATAAAACTATTATTTTTAGATTCATTTGTCTAGTCTTCCATCTCTTTTGTCTTATTTCTTACTTTTTGTTTCACCAGGTATGAAGACGAGATCAACAGGCGCAATGAGTGTGAAAACAACTTTGTGCTAATGAAGAAGGTTTGCGCAGATTTCTTTGCAAATGCACTTTTGTTTTACAGTGACCCCCAGTTAGTTGGCTATTTTTTTTTTTTTTTTTACAAATGTAGGAACTAAATTTACTGGTTAATATTTTACTTGTTTATTTTTAGGACACAGATGCAGCCTACATGGTGAAAGTGGAACTTGAGGCCAAACTGGACGGGCTGTCGGATGAAATTGAATTCTTGAGGCAGATCTATGATGCAGTAAATGACCCACAAATCAATGAAGTTCATGTGGTGTAGTTTTCTCTGTCTGAAATCTGTCATCATCTCATTTAGGAAATTAATGAGCTGCAGAGCCAGATCAGAGATGTTTCTGTGGTGGTGGAGATGGACAACAGCCGTAATCTTGATATGGATGCTATCATTGCTGAAGTGCGTGCTCAGTATGAAGACATCGCTAACAGGACCAGAGCGGAGGCTGAATCATGGTACCAGAACAAGGTGGGAGCAAACACAAGATTTATTTAATTTTATTTAAACCTATCAAAGTCTGATACATGAAATAATTGTTATAAAATGTATTGTTAATAGATTTAAACTGCATATTTGATAAAAACAATGACAAACTTGGCATGTTCCACTTGTAGTTCTTGGATCTTCCACTAGAGGACAGAAGACATATTTTGACAGGATTGGACGCAGCAGCATTTATTTATTTGTTCATTTGAACGTACAAATCCTGTAATACAAATAATAGATATTAAGAACAATAGATACAAAATAAATACACAGACACCTGAATCAGTTTTATGACTCCATGTTTTCTCTTTTTGTTTCAGTATGCAGAGATGCAACAGTCAGCTGGCAAATTTGATGACGACCTCAAGTCAACTAGAGCCGAGATTGCCGACATGAACCGCAGGATAATGAGGCTCCAGTCTGAAATTGACATGGTTAAAGCTCAGGTGAGTTTTGACAATTTTCAGCTTCATATACTAAGAAATCAAACTCATTATACTGAGGATCCTGGGCTTGCACTTTGTAATGCTTATGTTCGTCCACTCTCAGAAAAACAATCTAGAGGCCCAGATCGCGGAGGCTGAGGAACGGGGTGAGCTGGCAGTTAAAGATGCCAAGCTTCGGGTCAGAGACCTGGAGGAGGCCCTTCACAGAGCCAAACAGGACATGGCCTTGCAAGTCCGCCAATATCAAGAACTCATGAACGTGAAGCTGGCTCTGGACATTGAAATTGCTACTTATAAAAAACTGCTTGAGGGAGAGGAGAGCAGGTAAACTGTTACTGTTAGAGCACTTAGAGCTGCATCTAATAGAACAGTGTGTTTCAAGATGTTTGTTGTTGTCTTCTGTTTCTTCTGCAGGTTAGCAACAGGAATCAAAACCAATATCACCAAGCAGACATGTGAGTCTCTTAGTTTAATTTACTTTTACCACATCAAAATTCGAAAGTCCTGTTAACAGATTAGTTCTTCTGTTGGGTCTCAGACTGTCCTAAATACAAATTTCCTCTTTTTTATAAGTAGCTATGAACTTCAATGCCTTCAGCCTGGAGAGCTCCCGCATCCCGTCCTATATCAGCTCCTCCACTGATGGAATCAAGTCCAGCGGTTCAGTCTCTGCCCCGGATGGAGGGTCAGTGAAGACCACCACGGTGACCGAGAGTGAAACGGTGGTGCACAAAGTGGAAGAGAATAAGGATCATCATGGAGAAGCTGAGCAGTCATCTGCTGCAGGGAAAGAGGAGCAGGAGAAGGTGGAGGCTGAAGCTGTGGCTGCAGAGTGATGTTTTCTTCATGAATTTACAAATTCATGGTTTTGAGTTTTGGAGATTCAAAATGAAACTCACTGTCTTTTTTTCTCTTTAAAAGATTTTGTCTTACACTGTGCGAGGCAGAAATACACTTTTACTCATGATTTAACCAATAAAGTGCTGCAATCACTGTCGATGTTTGACCAGGACGAAAGCACACGTGTTTCACCAGCAGATGGCATTGTTGTCATCTAAACCTGCACCTCACAGTGTAACAACACGTGAAGTAATTTCAGGGTAAATTAAACTATGCAACAACAGTAAAGACATAACTTCATGATTTCTGCTGTTTACATCAGATATTATGTTTGAACAAGAATAAATCATCTCCAAACAAAAAGTCTTGCTGTGATTCTTAAATCAAATTATGATGATCAAATTAAAGGTTTCTTCAACATGAGGGCAGTTTGTTTTCTTAATATGGTTAGTTACCCCCACGCACAAACACAGACGTGGCGTGATTTCCTGTTTTTGAGAAAGTGAAACCTGGCAGCCGTGGGGATGATGCCCATGTTGTCAACCTTTTATTTTGAAGGGTCCAGACATGCATTCAATTCAGGTGCACATAATCTCCAGGAGTTTCTCTTTGACAGAATCATTAGTTGGTCCTGTCCCTATATGTAGAATTAATATTTTTTACTTCATTGCTTAAAGCAACAAATAGTTGAAAGTTCTCATAAATAAAAAACCCAACATGTAGTTTAATTTCAAACAAGCTCTAATGAAGAATGAAACCCAACTACTCAAATAAAAACTTATGGTTAGGAATCTGTTATGGTAAAATGGTAAGGGGTGTGTACTTTTATAGCGCTTAACTCAGGTCGTACGACCCTCAAACGCCTCACACTACAGTATGTCATTCACCCATTCACACACACACTCACATGTGATGGGATTTCTTAAATGTGAAATGATCCCCAATTTGGGAACAGGAACTTCTTCTTCTGTGGAAACTGAAGGAAAAAGCCCTCCAGACCCATCGAGGAACAGGTTGCAACATGAATAACAGGTGGTGCAGCCCCACCCAAAGCCATACAACCACTCATGTCATTAAAAAAAACAGAAAACTTCCTGAATGCAGTTCCAGGTTGGAACACTCAGGGACTTAACTGAGTAAAAAATGATAGCACACAGTCTGTACACAACAATACTTACAGTTGAGTTGAAATTACATCAACAATATTCTAAACTGTGCCGCACATGCACTGACATGTAGCCCTGAACTCCATGGAGTGCACCTGATATGTCATGGATCATCAGGTGATGATAAATGCCAAGAAACACACACGCACGCACAGCTGATTCCCAGAGGGCATCTCTTTGAAGTGTGCAGGGAAAGCCAGAACTCTTACGTAAAATCATACCGGCACATGAAGCGCTAACTGCTCATCATAAAACCAAACATAGAATCTACCACTTGTAACACTAATAAGACAAACAAACCTGAATTAGTCTTTCTTGTTGATCAGCATGACTCTACTTTTACATGCATTTTACCTCCGGAATGTGAATCTTTTCCAATTCAAATAGATACAACTGCAATGGCAATGAAAATAGATAAAGGAATTCAGCTAGTAATTTGTAAGCTAAAGGTGCTGTAGAGAAGGCAGTTCCAGAAAGCCAAATTTTAAGTGTAAGGCAGAGCACATGTAAACCTGGCATGATGGATAACATGTGAAAAAAGATTTAACAAGGAACAAACAGAAGCAAGAGAGAAATAGATGTTGCACTGCAGGTGAAGCAATAAGAAAAACAAATCTGGATGTTAAAGCTGCAGGTTAACCAAAACTAAACAGAACAAAGGAATAATAAATCAGGAAGAGAAGCCAAGACACAAATCACAGATAGCAAAGGTGCTAAATAAACAAAAAACACAATCATCAGTTAAGTCATTTGCAACTTTTATAATGCATGGAGTTGAACTTTCCCCCCAAACTGTTGCTATATTTACACTTTTTTCCTGATGCACACGATTCTGATCTGACTGTAACACAAGTATATTTAATCATATGATTTTAGCTCGGTTCGAGTCAAGATTCTCTGAACCAATCAGTGACCTCTTGCAACATTCATCCATTCATTCACAACCGCTCATTCAACAGTTGTGTGATCTGCCCAAAGAAAGAATGGTGCTGTTGTGCACATACTCAACAAGTTACACACTAAGCTAACATATTAAGCTCCTTGTTTGCTACATTACTGCAGAACTTTGTGTTCTGCTCTTGTTAAGGATTTAGTGCTCATGGTCCATATGAAAGGACAGTGACACCTTTATGTTGAGTTTACTACACTGCCTTGTACAAACAAAATATGTCCCAAACATAACAGATGTTTGAGTCATGGTTGCTGCTCCCAGGTCATGACAAGAGCTGCCACAGCATTTCAGACAGAACTCATCTCTGTCTGTTGTATCAGATCTAATAACTCATTTCTTCTCTTTGATGTTTGATATGGCCTGAGATGTTGATTTTAATTTGCGTTGGTCTTAACTAATGATGATTTTAATGTGTGACAATTGAATTTATTTGTACAGTCATGCAGTATTTTGGACTTCTCTATACTTTAACTGCTTTAGAAATAAAATTGGATCAGATTAGTAGGTTGATGAATGAGATCAAAAAGAGCAGGGGGTTAAAACTTGTTTTCTGCTTTTATTTTGTAATCTACACAGTATGTTAGGGTTGTTTGGTATTGGGACAGTTTTGGGGATTTTTTGGTTGTCACTCACACCCTACTTCTGTAAACAGAAACTCTCAGCAGCATAAATATGTTCACACCTGACTGAGAAAGAAAAGTGATTGTCTTTGTCTTTTACATGTTAACCCAAAGCCACGTATTGAAACACTGAACTCACAGCTAGGAGCATCTAGTGGATTTTATGTCATTTGAATTTGCTGCATGTAATTTGATTAAAAGAAGCAAACACCCCCCCCCCAAAAAAAAAAAAAAAAAAAACTCTGACAAACCAAAAAGCTTACCATATATTGTTCCAGGGGTGTCTGTATCCAGGCCTCAAGGGCCTGCATTAGATGTTTCCCTGGTTCTACACACCTGATTCAGATGAACGGGTCATTAACAGACTTTTGCAGGACTTGCTGACAAGCTGAGGATTTGAATCAGGTGTGTTGAAGAAGGGAAACATTTAAAACATGCAGGATAGTCGACCTGGAGGCCGGTCTAAAACAATACGCCTGGAGTTTGAGGAAGATAAACAGATTCGACTGAATGAAGGTGCTGAGACATGTTTCATACACGATGATGACCTGCTATGATGTAAAAGAGTTAGCCAAAATGTGGAGGGTCTTTGCAGACTCTTTGGGAAGTCTTCAGGTACTTAATAAGAATGCAATATGCTCACCGTTAGGTGTGATGGTGCAGAGACAGGTTAATGATGGTTTGTGGTGTTTAATCGTCATGGTAGCAGTGTGTGTGTATGGGTGGAGCGTGTAGGACAGCAGTGAAATCATATCCAGGACTTACAGCCCGTGTGCACATTATAGTGTAGCTTGTGTGTAACTTTGAAGCTGGACTGTCAATGCTGTGGGTGTTGTGGCTTGACGTGGCTTGAGGCATGGTACAATTGAGTCGTATGTGGTAGGATCTTCACGAGAACTTGTTGCTGACTTATACAACATGGTGAGGATGCAGGACACTTAACAAATCATCCTGAAATATTATGGATTCATCATTCAGAACCAACCAGTTCAAATTCACTACATATAGTTGTTACTTTCATAATTTTAAAATGGATTCTCATAAAAAATAAAGTTTTTCTCAACTAAATGTCTGTTTTTTATTCTGTACATGTGTTCTCATTGTAATTTTACGATGCATGCAAGGCCTGCAGAGCCTTGTAATAGTAGCTACACTTGCAAAAGTGGAAGCAGACAACAACTTAAAATTATCGATTATAAGTGAGTACATGAAGTACCTGCAGCGAGCCAGTGTGTGACTCATCGAAGAGAAGTGTTCTCTTATTACACTCGCTTTGGCATTGATATCAGGTGATTTCCTCTTAATGAGCCGACTGCAACCAAAAAACAAACTAAAAATAAAATCTATAATCAAGTTGTAATTGAGGGATAAAACAGAGAAACATGAAACACTTGTGAAACATCTCGAGGCTGCAGTAATTCAGTCGTGTTAACTGTCAGATTTAATTGTATCTATGCGTCAACGGGGGCTATGCTGTAAATCACTACATCAATTTGTCTCAGTCAGAGTTCGTTCATACAGCATTTAATGTGATAGTTGAAAAACTGACAAGCATTTTCAGATTACAATTTTAAAAAGAAGAGAAAAAAGAGACCTGTCACTCAACTTGAGTAACTGGTTGGAATTCCTCTGCAAGATCAGGGCGGAGACTACAAAAACACGAGAGATCAGAATCTATGAGAGTGCAGGGTATTCACTTTTTCAGATGCCTTTAGGGGGTGTGTCACACCTCCTTTGAACACATGCAACAAAAACATCTAATGCATTTGGATCTGAGGCTCTTTTGAAGGTGTGCTGCAAGACATTGAGATCAAAACATAATTAAAAATGTCATGTACTGGTTGAGGAGAAACATGTGACACTGACTTGATAAAAAAAAAACAATAAATATAATTTAAAACAAGTAAAAAAATAAAAGGATTTAAAAAAACTTCAGGGAATGTTGTGAGATGGAGAACAAATTCATTTCATTCATAATGTGCAAATGTTCAATTAGTGAGACAAGACAAAACTTTTTGCAAAACTTCAAAATAAAGTGTGCGACTGGTTTGATTCGCAACTGAGGCCTTTCAGCATTGACTCTGCATGTTTGGTTAAATCAGGGGTGCCCAAAGTCAGGCTTCGAGGGCCCCTATCCTGCATGTTTGTGTTCCTGCTTCAACACACCTGATTCCAATCTGCAACATCTTAGCAAGTCCAGCAGAAGCCTGTTAACAACCCGTTCACCTGCATCAGGTGTGCTGAAGCAGAGGAACGTCCAAAACATGCTGAATATTGGCCCTTGAGGCCCGGAGTTGGACACCCCTGGGTTAAATGGTGATTCTAAATGAGTTTTTCTGTAGGTGTGTGTCAGTTTGAGTGAATGGCTGCTTGCTTCTATGTGGTCCTGTGACCAGAGGGATGGACGGACAGACGGATGGATGGATTCTTTTCTACCACATTTACTATGAGCATTTAGAGGGGAAAATATTGAAAGCACCATTCAATGAAGTCAACCAGTAAAACATTGTAATTAAGATATCAGCAGTCAAGCTGAAGTTTAAATTTGTATCCTCTCATAGTGTCAGCAATGAGTAAAAGTTTCAAACTCTATCTAACTAATCTGATGTATTAAAGTTACATTCTGCTAAGGCCTTAATGCTGCAAAATTCAACAGGGAGTAATGTGATTACAAAAAATACAAACTGGGAAACAAACAGGGACATGTTGTTCTGTTGAACGTGATTCAAAATTAAAATGTTTTAAATGACTGAAAGTCAGATGGACACAAGGTTTTTCACACAGCGTTGCACCCTTCTGAGCCATTCGAAGCATTTCATGTTTGGTGGAACATGAAACGCTCTCAGGTTTAACAATGCTGTGAGATGACAACTACGTGCTGGTTTAACAACACTGTCGTCTGTCATTTTCCACTAACATTGATTGACAAGTCATCCAGTCCCTGCAGGAAAACTGTTCCAGGGTGGAGGGTAGGTGGGTGGGGAGTTAATTATTGCATAACAGCAGAACACCTGGACCAACCAGATAGACAAAAAGTCTTATCTCAAGATGCTTGCAAACCTTTGAGATAGAAATACTAGAAACAAGATGAATTCACAATTCTGAAATTTTATTTAACAAACACAAATATTTGTCACTTTATTCTTTAAGCTCACATTTGAACAAGGGAAGTTTTAAAACAAAAACACTGGAGGAGGTTGTGTGTGTTTTTTTCTCTTCAGTTTTTTTTTTTTTTAATTTGAAATCATTCAGAAGAAAATGAGTTTGTTAATACAAAAGCTGATGTTGACATAACAGATCAACAGTTGGTTGTTGTGAAATACCAGAGATCAGAAGTATGGAACAACCTTAAAGACAAAGGACTACGGTAAATCTGACAGGAGAGCAAAAGCATCGTTAACCCGTGTCACTCATGCATAACTTTCTCCCCCAAGAATGCGGAGGTGTGTAAAAGGTTATTATTATTCTCTTACACAACTTTAAACGGAAAAACGTTTGGATTTGATTTAACATTATCACACTGAAATATTTCTTTTCTGACAAGCTTCTGGAGAGTGTTAATTGTCTTATCAGCTTGTAATTTGCATTAATAGTGACACCCAAAAGTAAAATGTCCTCTGCACCTTTTGTTCTTATGCAGCTTGTTTTGCAGTGCTCCATATGTGAGCCACAGTGACATGTTTTGAATAATTTTGTAATTTTTTTATATCATTCAGCAACTTCTGATTCTGGCAACTATATTTGCACTGGATTTACATATTCACCTGGACATTTTCTCCATTTGGAGGTTTGATGCAAACACACAAACAGAGTCCAAACCCAGGCCTCGAGTGCCACAATCCTGCATGTTTTAGATGTTTCCCTGCTTCAACACACCTGATCCAGATGAACAAGTTGTTAGCCGCGGTTGGGGTTTGTCTCAGGTGGGGCCCGTTGGCAGCTCCCCCTGACTTCGTCCCCCTAAGTGCAGACTTTGGTCAGGTAAACACGCAGGATAGGGGCCCTCGAGGCCTGAATTTGGACACCCCTGCAAATCTAAGTATTCTTAGAGCACTTCAGAAATGTGTCTCAATATGTTTCACTGAGACCTGGTCAGACACACATTTTAAAAACGACAGCACATGTCAATGCAGGGAAGCAGAGAACACGGGCAGAGCAGCAAATTTTTGTGTTCTTCTTCCACAGCTTTTTCTGCTCTACAGCAAAAAAGGGGCCAATAGACATACCATAAATCTTGCAGATAAACCTCTAGGCCTGGCTCCTGGGTGAGGAACCTGAATTCTTGGTCCCTTGTTCTGCGATCATCATAAGGGATTTTGAATCACATTTAGTTAGGCACCTCACCCAGAATCAATTTGCCATTGTAGACCATCCCAAGGGCTAAAATGGCCCCAGACAACATACGTTCTGTGATCATTAGGATGTTCAAACGCAACTATCATGATAAGTTAGATGGGTTTGAATGTGTCTGTGGTCTTGGTGTCTTCTAAGCGTAGAAGAAGAGGAGGAGGATCAGGCCAACCTTTGCAGGGATGTGGACACTGGATTTACCAGTTGCTCTACGGTCATTAGCTGTGGGTAGTGGACATAGGAATAAGATCTCAAATACAAACGTTTGAAATGAGTTTCCTCTGGAGAGTAACTCCACTCATCTTCAAGGACAGGGTGAGGAACTCAAATATTTGGCATTGGCTCACATGCTAGTCCTCTGAATTGAAAGGAGCCAGTTGAGGTAGCTTTAGGTATCTGGGCACCTACAGTACTAAGATACGGTTTCAAAACACGTCCCACCAGTGAAAAACTTCAGTGCAGACCCAAGACTTGTTGCTGGTATGGGAATACCTCAAAGTACCTCCAGTTAAACTGGATAAAAGAGCTTTAAAGTGTGGTCTGAGGATGTGCCGAAGATGTTGACACATCAATATGGTCCTTAATAAGCAGCAAATAAAACAGATGTATAAATGTCACAATAATATAAGTTCCTTTATAGGAAATATATTGACAACTGTGTTTTATTAAAAATACATTATCAATGTCTACATTTATAACATTAAAGTGATAATGTGAGTGAGAACCCACTTGTGTTATTTGCTGCCTGTATGCTTTATTTGATGTTTCCAACTCTATATAAATCAATGGAAGGACTCCAGGAACAGACAATCATGAGCTATGCAGCAAACATCTAGTATCCTGTTGGCAGAGAAAGATCTGGGAGACCTAGTTAATAATTTACTGCTATCAGAAATGGCATCCTGGAAATGTGAAGCTAAAACAGAGGGGTCGGGTGTTTTAATGACACATTCTTATTTTCATCTTACCTGCTCGAACACGAAAGCAGACATGTGGGCCAAGTGGTCTCCTCTCAGCTTCGACATTTCGTGAATGTTTTTGTTACGTTTTTCATTTTCAAATAAAGGAAGATAAGTTTTACTCGTTTTCACAACTCACACATCTGTTTGTGTCAATCCTCCCTTAACCATTAAAAGTTAATTAAACATCATCCTTTAATTACAATGACAACAGTTTAGCCCCCGTGGTTAAAGGAGGTCCTTATAAATTGATGCCTGAATATATATTGGTAAAACATAAAATATTGAAAAAAATACACACACACACACATCAATGATCAAAATAAAGTGATTATGGAGATTACAGGTACACAGACAGTAGTGGTTGCTATAATAACATTCACAAATATAACTGAGTTGTGTGAAAAGAATGTAATGTATGCGTGTTTTTTCACTGACAGAAAATCCCATTCAGATGATATTTTCTTATGCACTCTTTTTAAACCATTCACCGAATTTGTTACCTTTAAACCCGTTTAAACAAAAAAGACTATTTTTAACTTGTCTTTGATGCATTCGCTCTGAAACACATGAAATTTCAGGGAAAAAAACCAAAGTTATAACATCAGATAGGTTTCTCTTCCTATCAGTTGTTGTGTTATCTAACCAGCTACCATGTTCCCTTTATGACTTTCATTTTAAACTTAAATGACATTCTTCTCTCTTTAGGTTCTGGCCATTTAAATAATAAGACAAGTTAGAAGGCACAGAAGTCACACAATGGTTAAAATAAATCAAGGCAAGGCAGACAATAGCAGGATTATAGATCACACTGTTCATGAAAGTGTGAAAAGTAAAACTGCAGGATGTTGTTTCCCTTTGGGGCGGGTTGTAAAGCTAACATTTGTCTGTCAAACTGAAGAGCTCATAGTAGTAACCTCTGTCAGGCTGTCTTGGAAACAGTGACTAATGTAGATCAGGTCATGATGGGTACAAGCAGCTCTGACTCACTGATAGAGCTGCACCCACCTGGATGAATTGTGACCCAGGAAGCTGTACGTTGCAAGACAGATGGACACACTAAAACAAGTTGTGTGTGTTTGACTGCTGACAGTCCAGTTAAAATCCTCAAAAATTAAGCATGCATTTTGTAAAACCAAGAATAAATCAAAATAAAACATTTTTTTATATAGTGAATAAAGATCTGAATGAAAACTGAATGATGATCCAGTTCTAAAACATGGCTGTGCAAAGTACAATTGAGAAGTCTTAACTGCTATTGACAGCAGGGTGATCCCAGTTTGAGGAATCAGGGAGAAATTTGCAAACAGGAAAGAACCTCATCATTAAGAGCAGGACCTAAAGAAAAATATTTCTAAAATCCAAACAGCAAGTACAAAAAGCAAAAATAAGTAAAGGGAAATATACTGCAAATAGCTTATTGCAGAGCAAGAAAGATGGACTCTGTCTCAAGTAAACCACAGCAAAAAAAAATCTTAACTGTAGCCTGACTTTCATCATGGGTCTATGTAACTAGATTTGCACTAGATTTAAAAATGCTTTTTACAAGATAAGAGTGAGAAGTTATAAAAATCTGCTAATTAGCACAACTGAAGATGATGGGAAAGTCACTGGCTAAATGCTCAGCAGAGTAACTATGACAGAGAAAAGCAGCAAATTATTATAACAACACACTGTCTCACACAAACATTTGATAATTCTTAGTCAACACAGACTAAATTACTGATGATTAGTGCAGGACAACTGTTAAAACAGACTGTACTAGGAAACCACTATGCACAGTAGTGTATGTGACATCATGTGAAAGCAGATGTTTCTAAAAGCTTTCACTCACACAAGAAAAAGATTTGGTTGATAGGTTTTTGTTTGGCTAGACAACTTTCATGATCTCGCCTGTCTGACAAAGTGTGAGTCATCAAATCAGACTGCAGCCAGCGTTCCCTGGCCTGACTCTAAATCTGTTAGGTGAAGTATGTGTATGTGTGGATGAGCTTTTCATTACCTGGGTGACATTTTCTGGTATTTATAAAAAATAGTATTTTTGGAGACCATAAGACAAAGTCTTCTTTCTGGAATACAGGTTAGGAATTTGAAACAAGGTGTAAAGTTCAATTGAGCTAAAGTTAGACTCCCACAATGGAAGTGCAATGCTGTAAAAAGAAAGTCATGGCTTTGTCGTTGTGTATATACAGTATGTGTCTTCGAGTGAGCAGATTTTTATCAAGGTGTTAAAGTCCTGCATTATAAATTTAAATCCTCATATGATGGTCTATCAGTCAGCATGGAGGCCGCTATGCACTTGCATGCAAACAAACCGCAAGCGAAGACTTTTGCGATCGTGTGAAATAAGTTGTAGCAGCAACGCTGCAATGCAGCCGAGCATGTTAGTCTCTGGGAGAGTTTCATCAGATACTCATTGTGATGTTAACTCACTTTTACACAATCATCAATGCAGGTCAACCACATTCTCTTCTGCAGGCCTCCACCAAATATTTGCATGCTTGACTTGAGGTCTGTGTTGTAAGGGCGTGGACCTGTTAAAGGTGGTGAAATTTGGAGTCCTGCACTCAAATACCATCCAACACCACTCCATCATAATGAACACACCCAAAGGAAACATCAAGGAGGGTGTTTACAAGTCTTTTGTTGTTAGAATTCATCTTTAAGTTTGTTTTTACTGATACATTTGATACATTTTTGATTATACTCATCTAAATTTTAGCTTTGTTGCCTTTCTGAACTGAGCTGTGATGAAATAAATAAGATTTGTAACAACTAAACATGATTGTCTCTCTGTTTCAATAGAGAAATTCCAATGAGCTGTGTTGCTTCTGAACAAAACATAAAATAGATGTGATAGCTAGTTATTTCTTGATTTTTCCCCCCTTATTTTAACTCTGGCAGAAAAATTTAATCGTTTCAACATACTTTAAAAAACACTGTCACTTTCAACCAATGAGGAAATATACAGATGCTGTAACTGCTTTTCATCTTGTTTAGATGTGGTTAAGGTGTGGTTGGGAAAAATACAGTTTGATCCTGGGGTTTAACAGTAAGTTCTAAAAAAGTCTGCAAAAGTTGAGTTTTCAAGGCAGGATATTGTTAGCACAAAGAAGTTTGATGTGAAACCATCACTCCATTGCAGAATACTCAGTTCTCTACTACAAGTTTGTGTATATGGCTTTGTAATCTTTGTGTTAAGCCCCATTTACACCGGAGAATGACCCCATTAAATTCTTCATGACCTACATTACATGGCTGGATCACAGTGCTCCTCTAGTATTAAGGCATTCATGATGGTATTGTGTTCCACATACAGTAAGTGCATGACTGCACCCATGCTGCTCTATTCTGGTGCAACTTGTAATTGTGATGAGGTCGTAGCCTAAGCATTAGGCCAGCATGTCAAGCCCTGCTTCAGTTTCTTGATGAACAAGCCAGACCACTGCGTGCACACCCCACATCATGGATACACTTTCGCCAGTGCCACCACTCTCCCACATGCTCGAACCCTCACCATTAACTCCTGATATTGCAAAAAAAAAGTTTGTGCTCAAAACAATTGAAGACCTTTTATGCTATATCAAGTATAATGACGAGCTCAGTGCATTGCAGTTGGCTTTTTGTCCAGTTTGAAGGAGGCATCAATGGAAGGACAGTCTCTTAATCACCTTGTGGTTGTGCACATTCCACACTTTTAAATTAAATCTTAGTCTTTATATGGTTTCAACCTCTTAAAGTTTTACCTTTGTTCGGGGTCTGGATACTTAGCCTCTGGTCTTGGTGATACTGGTCATGACTGAACCACTAGTGTTTGTTGTTGTTATTTTCCAGATTTGTGTCTTGTGAGATTTGTGCAGCCTCCACATTTTAACTCCATCCAAACATGATGCAAAGCAGAGAGAGAGTATAAATCTCAAATGTTGAAATGTGTTTTCTGAGTCACATTTCTCAAGAAATCACAAAGATTATAAAACTTCTTTTTTCGAGAAGTTTCAAGACGTTGGTGCCCGAAGGAATGTAGTTACCAGTAAACCTGCACCTATACATAAAAGAGTCACGCTATTGTCAGACTTATCCAGTTCAAGAACAAGTTTTAACTTGTTTCATCATTTGAGTATCCTAATGTTTACATAAAGTCTCATGTACCTGAAACATGACTCCCAAACACCTTTAAACAGTTACTGGTTTTGGTCAAACTGATTACCATTTAAAGTTATTTTACTGTTAACATATTTGTTGTTGTTGATTTTCCCTCCATCGTCCCATCCTGCGATGAGGAAAGCTCAAATATATTGATCTGCATGTCTGGGGCGGCCGTGGTTGAAAGGGGAAGGAGGGTGTCCTCGGCTCAAGAGGCTGGAGGTTCGATCCCCGACCCGAACAAGCCATGTGTCGATGCATCCTTGGGCAAGATGCTGAACCCCAAACTGCCTCCCTGGCGCCATGACACGGGCAGCCCCCTGCTCCCTCAGGATGGGCTAAATGCAGAAGTGAATTTCTCTATTGCGAGATAAACAAAGTTGAATTATTATTATTATTATGTGCTATATACAGCTAATGCTAAGTCAGCTAACTTTTTGGCCTGTTGTGTTCCTTCTAAACCTTCTTTTATTGTAGCCAGGAAACAAGTTATATGTTTTACAGTTGTTTTTGTTGAACAAATCGGATGCGCCGTCTTTAATGTTCTAACAGCGTCTCCTTATTGCTCTGATCTCTTTGCTTCTCCCAGCATTTCACGTCTCCCAATCAAATCATCAACTGATTATTATTACGATGATGATGATTGTTGTACTTTTTAGTTATTAGTACTTCAATAATATTAATGACTGTGATAAATTCCTTCACAGCAACAGTGATACATTATTTTTAATACTGTTTTATGTGTATTATTAGACCTAAAAAACAGGTTTTCCTGTCTAACTGAATGGCAGAATTTAGAAAGGGGTAAAGCAGAAGTAAAAATACATCTTTTTTGTTAGTCAAATATCAACAATACCAGTCTCATGGAAAAGTATTAGCATCAGACATGGCTTCCCTTCTCAAATAACTTTTTATGTATACTTTTGCGACTTCAGAAGGAAACGCTGATGTTTATATTTTCTATTTCTTGTGTAGGTGACACAAAACATGACACTGGTGTGATTTAACAAGCTGGACCTCTAGATATGCTTCTTACTTTGCTGTGACATGATTGGTGGTTTGTGAAAATGGTGCTTCAAACATCGTTGGCCACTATTTTGTTAACAATCAAAATCAACATCTGTTCTAAGAACTATAAAACGTGTTTGGAATTCTAAAAGAACTAAAAACGACTGAACAAATCAGATCCCTCCAAGACATGCACAACACAAGCTGTCCAACAGGTTTCTGTGACCAGAGGCGTAGCTTTAAAAAAGGCAATAGAAACTCAACAGTGACAATGACAACATTTAGCTGTTGGCATGTGGAATTTAAGTAAAATCTCCTGCAGGTGTCTTTGGGCTGTCAAAACACTGCAAGCAACAAAAAGCTTTATTAAAACACGTAGGAGTAGCGTAACTGACAAACTTTATGTAACAACTCATTCTGGAATGCAAATAATTAATATATTAATTTCAAAAGCACAATTGGAGCTTTTTTTAATGCTGAAAATAAACAGTAGTTATTTTATTTTAGCAAAGTAAATGACGAGAGTCACAGGAAATGAATTACATCAGCATGTTTGCAAAGAACTTGGCCACAAACTGTTTATATGAGTTAATTTAGTTCATGCTAAAAAGTGTAAAATATAAAATATGTCTCACGACTTTATCAAATCCAAAATAGATTGTGTTGCTTTGCAACAGCAGTTTTGCCACACCTCCACATGTTAACTCGATCTGACTTTGTCAGCCTGAATCAAGCCTTTGTTTCTAACACGGACAGGGAAGGATTATCTCGTGTGTGTGGTCTGAAAAGACACGCTACACCATATTACTCTCTAAATAAATAAGAGAAACATACTCTGCAGACTTTTAATCTCATTGGATTGAATTTTTAACACATCAATAAATCAATCTCTATACTTAAAGTTTTAGCTACTCACCAATCTACTCTGTTTAAGGAAGGATATCCTATCAAACCACACCTTAGACTCGTAATGTGTCCACACACAGTTTATTCATAATACAGATAATCAAAAGGAGAGTCTGTACTTTAGGTTCCACAATTTTGTTTAGGTCAGAGTGAGATACGATCCTTAATTGTTCTCTGTTCTCTAAGTTTTATTTAGTTATCCACATCATGCATTCATCCCTTGTTCCAGGTGTCATCACTGAGGCCTAGATGAGAAACTCTTGGAATTTAACTTGGGCTCCGTGAATTACAAAAATGTCTGCTAATCTTTTCTTTTGATGTGATTTATTTCTTTGTGTGTGACAGGTATGAGGAAGCTGTAACAGACTTATAAGCACAGGTGGTGGTTAAACGCTTCCCAAAGCTCTTTCTCCTTTAAACACTTCTCACCTTAAAAATGATCCAGGAACAGGTGCAATTATACACTCATGTTACTTTAAGTCAGGGGTGTCAAACTCCAGGCCTCGAGGGCCACTATCCTGCATGTTTTAGATGTTTCCCTGTTTCAACACACCTGATTCAAATCCTCTGCATTTCAATAAGTTCTGCAGAAGCCTGTTAACGACTTGTTCATTTGAATCAGGTGTGTTGAAGCAGGGAAACATCTAAAACATGCAGGATAGTGGCCCTCGAGGCCTGGAGCTTGACACCCCTGCTTTAAGTCAAAAAGGATAAAGGGACATTTTGATTTTATTATAAGAATGTTGTTGCTTACTTCAGTCTGCATCCACATTGATCAGACTTGAGTAGCTTCGGTATTACTGACGATGACTTTTCTACTAGAACTCTGATTGTCATTTGTTCTTTCTTTCCTTTGCAGTGGCTGAAATTTCTTTGGATATCTGCCGTTGCAGTTCTTGTGTTTATTGAAAGCTTTACTCTAAGTGCGAGTGTTTCACCCAGCTTCTGTCACTGTTGTGTTGTCTGTTTTATTGGTGTCATGTGGCTTAAAGCATGCACATTGAGCACAGTTGTAAAAATGCCACACAGCTTGAGAAAAAAGCAGGATGATCCAGATATCTACATACTTTTCCAATTTCTTTTAGATTAAAGGTTAAAAAATAATGTGCATTTGTTTAAACTTCATATCAAACCCAGATTGGACATTTCTTCGATCTTCAAATAGCAATTGGAGAGGGATTATTTGACCTTCAGGGTCAAGTTTTACACCTTGGTAGAAATTGAAGGCAAGGTCATGCCAAATGCTAAAAATTGAGCTCACCCCCCCAAAAAAAAAGTGCAGAGAAGAAGAACCTATCTACATGAGAATGGAAAGAATGGGTGTGGTGGATATTTTTAGCTGCAGAAAAAAATCTCAAAAAGTCTTTAATTCAAACACACAATAAAAAAACACGATATTGTAAGCCTAAAAAGCCTAAAGCATAAAACTTCATGAAGTAATTTGTTTTACCAGCATTAAGGACTTTTTCAGTTCTGTGTTGAAACAAGATTTTAATGCGGTAAGTCGCTCTGGGGCATTTAGTTGGATAAACCTGTAATAATTCTTCATGCTTCCAGTTTAGTCCTTTGCTTACCTCAAGCTTTACTTTTTGTCAAAAGCTCTCACAGGATCCAGAGTGATATTATTATCTCCATGAAAAAAACTAACATTAAAGATGTAACTTAAAAATACTACAACACTAAACTTCAAAGGTACATTTGTTGAGTTTATAAAGGGCTGATATGCATGTTCTTATCACAGCTCTGTGTACACAGGCTCCACAAAATTATAACATGTGCATGTGTGACAATCTGCAAACTTCACTTAGCTGTTCAACTTGTGAAGGAATTCATTTAAAAATCTTCTGAAGATGTGATCATTTTCATAAAATGTATAAATATACACATTTATTTTCCATTCAGAAAGTTTTATGCATGTATTTCAGCTCATAATTCTTTATAAAAATTGTCTCTTAACCCGGTAAATGCATGTTAACAGTTCTGACTAATCAAAATCATCTTAAACACTCCTATCAGGAGTGTGTTTTTCATACACAATAAAACTTTCACATCTACCTGTCTCTTTCTTCCTCACTTGAGCTGTTCACACTGCAGGGCGTGAACCGGCTTATCACAAGCCAATCCCTCCCTACCTGTTCAACTGGACTTGCAGCTCCAAACACATGAGTGGGGCGGTGAAGGCGTGGCTAGACAGTAGAAGTGAGACAACAGGTTGGGTCGCCGCCCCTCTGGTCCACAACTAAATAAAAGCAGGCAGTGTCAGTAGTCAGACACTCAGAGGGACTTGACTCTCCTTTTGAAGCCTCTGCACATAACCAGCTTTCTTTTGCTCAGTCAGCGGATAATTTTTAACTTTGCCGAAAAGATGAGGAAGGCAATGTCAGTGCAGAGCACCACATCCACCAGGAGGTCCAACGCAACACGAGGCTCTTTCTCTAAAACCAGCCAGAATAAGGGTTTTACACCCATGTATGGTGGTTTCGGTTTCAGTAGCATGTCTGTCTCGAGACAATCAAACCATGGCCTTGGTTCAAGCATGGGTCCAGCTTTTGGTGCAGGCTTTGGACAACAGTCTTTTGTTCAACCACAAATTACAAATGTCCAATTCAACAGGAGCCTGCTGGAGCCCTTGAAAGTGGGCATCGATGACCAGATCCAGCTTATCCGCACCCAGGAGAAGGACCAGATCAAATCCCTCAACAACAAGTTCGCTAACTTCATCGACAAGGTTAGTTTTTGTCTCTCCATCTCTGCACCATTATAATCAGTCTCATTTAACACATACAGCTGCCTTTCATCACTGACTTGTGACAAAAGATAAATTATAGGGAAATTAAGGTCTGCAGAGTGTTCAGTATCTGTATTGTGTGTTGAGGAAAACAGCTGGTTTGGAAATTTAGGAATCGTATCTCTTTAAAATATTCACTAATGACTGTTACTGATGTCAAATCATTCTATCATGAGGACATTTCAGATGTTTTTCTTGCCATTTCATTTACAACATTTGCCCTAAAGACCAGTCTGATGTGACAGGAGCTTCTCTGCCCTCTTAGTAAACATGGGTGGTGATTATATTGTTGCAAAGTTTTTACCTGGCAGAGAGGACAGGGACACTGTAACCAGAGTCCAAAGTCTGCCATTTGCAAATTACACCTATCACCTGGTTGTCAATGGCAACATGAATGTTAAGTACAAAGTTATAAACCAGTTTTAACTTGATTTTTATCTTAAAACCACAAACTTGCATCCATGAAAATTATCTTATGATACACTGCGTCTCTCCAACTCTCTAAATTCTACAAGCATACATTCAAGCAGAGCTGAAAGTGCTTGTTTCAAAGCACTATACTGCATTGTTTTCTGCACCTGAGTTGCCACACCCACTTAATTATGGGTTGAGAATCTTTAATAGATCAACAGAGCAGCCAGGATGAGTCATAGCTCAGAAACAATAGCTCAAACACATTTGGTCACATGACATTTGGACTGTGCATATGATAAAATAAAAAAACAATAGGCTCAGAATAAAAACTCACAAGGATTTACAGCTCTTACTATTGAACTATATACGAGCATGAAAAAAATTGTTCATGAGTTACAAACTGAAAGCGTGGCAGGTCAAACAGATACACATACACTCAGTCATGGAGGAGAGCTATCATAAAACAAGATACCAGAAATGGCTTGTTTCCTCAAAGAAAAAAGTCACTTTTACTTTTTGATTTGCTTTAAAAACCAACCAAATTGTCACCTTGAACACATTTTAGAACAAGAAGTGGTGATTTTTGATCTTTCTCCTCCACAGGTCCGTCAGCTGGAGCAGAAAAACAAGATGCTGGAGACCAAGTGGAGTCTCCTGCAGGGACAGACCGCAACCCGCTCAAACATCGACGGCATGTTTGAGGCTTACATTGCTAACCTGCGCAGGCAGCTCGACGGGCTCGGCAACGAGAAGCTGAAGATGGAGGGAGAGCTGAAGACCAACCAGGCCATGGTGGAGGACTTTAAGAATAAGTGAGTGCTCATTAAGATGTCACAGATTGCAGCTGTAACACACGTTGACACTGCTCTGAAATGTATCTACAAAAAGGGAACGTTTATAATTTTTGCATTGACTTCCAACAGGTATGAGGAAGAAATTAACAAACGTGCAGCTGCTGAGAACGAATTTGTGCTCCTGAAGAAGGTGGGAAAACATGATTAATGCTATTTTAATTTAAGTTAAAGTTTAAATATTTTTTTGAAAATTGTTTTAAAAATGGGTTCTGGTTTCCACAACTATTTTTCCAGGATGTTGATGGTGCCTTCATGAACAAGGTGGAGCTGGAGGCTAAAGTTGACTCTATTCAGGATGAGATCGACTTCCTCAGGAATGTGTATGATGCTGTGAGTATAAAGTTTTAATCAACCTTTCATTTTGTTTTTGATACCACAAAAAAGTTCAAATCACAGCTGGTAAATGTCAAGACTTGTTGGAAGTCAGCTAAAGAAGGCAACTGTTGGTGTTGTAGGAGCTTCGTGAGCTGCAGGGCCAGATTAAGGACGTCTCTGTCGTTTTGGTGATGGACAACAAGCGAGAACTTGATATGGATTCTGTTATTGCTGAAGTGCGTGCTCAGTATGAGGACATTGCCAACCGCAGCAAGGCTGAAGCAGAGACGTGGTACAAACAGAAGGTAAATACAGTTTTCCCTATTTTAAGAAAAAAAAAAAAACATGAAATGCACCATTCCTATCTTTTCCTGCATGTGTTCTTCACACTTTCTGTTTTTCATCGACAGTACGATGAGATGCAGAGCTCTGCAGGACAGTATGACACAGATCTGCGCACAACAAAGGCTGAGATAGCCGAGTTGAACCGCATGATTGCTCGGCTCCAAAATGAAATCAACGCAGTCAAGTCCCAAGTACGTCTCAAGAACGTCTCCACTACAGACAAAATATCTAAGAGTATGGGAAGTTAATAAATCTTTTATGAAAATCTGCTTTCACAGAGGTCCAACCTTGAGAGTCAGATCAAAGAGGCTGAGGAGCGTGGTGAACTTGCAGTGAAAGATGCCAGAAGTCGCATCAAGGATCTGGAAGAAGCTCTGCAACAGGCCAAGAAAGACATGGCTCGCCAAGTGCGAGAGTACCAGGACCTGATGAACATCAAGCTCGCCTTGGACATTGAGATTGCAACCTACAAGAAACTGCTGGAAGGAGAAGAAGACAGGTAAGGAATCTTTAAATATCGAGTATTTTATAGTTAAACTGTGAGTCTTGTCTTATAATAATCACTGCATATTTTTCTGCATTAAGACTGACCGCTGGGACCAATGCCGTCGTTCACATGCAGCAGTCCGCATCTGGTAAGTGCCTGGAATAATTCGTTGTCATTATGTCCCCCACCCCATGAATGAATGAAAACAAAATATGACACTTCCTATTTGTTTTCCGCTGCAGGAGGATCCAGCTCTGGTGGATATGGCTTTGGTAAGTGCCTGGAATAATTCGTTGTCATTATGTCCCCCACCCCATGAATGAATGAAAACAAAATATGACACTTCCTATTTGTTTTCCGCTGCAGGAGGATCCAGCTCTGGTGGATATGGCTTTGGTAAGTGCCTGGAATAATTCGTTGTCATTATGTCCCCCACCCCATGAATTAATGAAATCAAAATATGACACTTCCTATTTGTTTTCCGCTGCAGGAGGATCCAGTGGTGGACTTGGTGTATTTGGTAAGTGCCGGGAATTATTTATTGTCATTATGTCCCCCCTCCTTCCCCCCTAACCCCCATCCCATAAATGGCTGAAAATAAAATATGACACTTTTGTTTTCTGCTCCAGGAGGTTCCAGCTCTACTGGTGGCTTTGGTTATGGTGGCTACCATTAAGACCTCCACCACATCAGCCAGCTCCAAAATAATGTATTAAAAGTCAACATAAAAGGAGAGCCAGCCTTCTTTCCATACAGAAATTTTTAAATTTGTTCCCTGTCATGGTGCTATAGGTAATGCTGTCAAACATGTCTAAGAAAAGAGCCAAGCAACCACAAAAAATCCCAAAACTGGCAATGTCATCATCTCTTTTGCTAACCAACTTATAACAGTGGTTTCTGAAGGTTCAGGTCAGATAACATGACCTTTTTTTGCACTGACATCCATTAAAAAAGTAGAACTAACCAGAGGTTTGTATGGAGAGTTAAAACTAAGCAAAGAAAATGTTTGAACATGTATTAGGCCATCGTCTTTGTGCATCGTAGTTTCTAAAAGATGTTGTAGCTTCCACATTCTCAGTTTGTTTAATTGAGCAGGTCATCAACCAAATCTGATCCCTAGGGAAACAAGAAACAAATATGTGTGAATTTGTATGTTTACAGTTAAACTTTGAACTGATTTGTTGTTGGCTTGTTCTATCTCATATAACATTCTGTTCAATTTCTTTTCTTAGTTTTGCCTCCAAATGCCTGTAACAAAAACTATGCTGAAAACAGAAATGTTTTCTAAAAGCCTTCTCAGTGACAAAACTGGAGAATGTTCAAAGAAATTATAAATCTGAATAAAAAGAATCTGAACGAGAGAAAAAAATTGTTTCACTCTTTATTTTAGACAAATTACATCAAGGATTTGCGTTTTTTTTTTTGTCACAGTCGGTTCAAGGAAGATCGATGGTTTCTTGGTTAACATTTACTGTCTGAGGATTCTGCTCAAATTGACCTTTCATGATCATTTTAAAGTCGATATTTTCAAAAGGTTAATCATGTTCTTGCACAGAGTTGTCACTTAAAGACATGGAATATTAGTAATGACTCATTCTGACACTACAAATGTTAAGCGACACAAACTGGTTTATTATTTGCAAACCCTCTATTTTCTAATTGTTCCTAAAATTCTTCTGACAAAACATGACGTTGTTAAAAGTGTTCATCAACACAACGAGTCAAGTCAAAGTTTCTTTATTTAGCACAAACAAAAGTATATTTTTTGTTGATCAATTTGCTTTACAGTGGATGTAAAATAAAAAATTCAGTGACATAAACTCAATATAACGTGTTACCCAAAATGGCAAAATAAAACTAAAATAAAAATAATAACACTGCAACTACTATTACAGTAAATATGCTTGGCCTTTAGGGGGCACAGTGAAGTGACTACAAGAAAAGAAAAAAACATGTTTCTCTTCCATCTGAGGTTTTCTGTCTTTCATAGTCCTTCTTCATAAAGACGGGTCTTTTTCTGACGCCTCCTCTGAGAACAATTTGCCAGAGGAGACCCTACCAGGGGATGATGCCCCAGACAACATAAGAGCACTCAAACTCCTCTACGACTTAAAAGTAAAAAAAATTTAACATCATGACAAAAGTCATCCGACATTGATTATTTATCCAGTGGGCGTCAGTAGTAATTTGTGACATATAACTCTGTCAAACACTTTCTATGAGTTAGTGACTGTTTGATGATGCTGTTGGCAGCACTGTAGCTTAACCAGGACCTTTCTGTATGAACTTTACATGTTCTCCTCGTGCATGTGCAGGTTTTCTCACAGACCAAAAACATGCATGTTAGGTTTACTGGCAACTCTAAATCTGTCCAGGCTCCCACGACCCTGAACAAGAACAAGTGTATTATAAAATGACTGACTCATTGTGACTCATCAGCAAAGAGAGAGAGAGACAGAAAGAAATTCCATCATGTTAGAAATACTTCTGGAGGACTGTGTAACTTGAAATGTGAACGGTTCTGCCAAACTGACAACAAAAGCAGCAAAAAAGTACTTGTAAAAAAAAACCTGAGTCAAAGTGAAATTTTAGGTTCATTTCAGAGTGTAGATTTGTGTTGTTATGCCAAGTTAAGATAATCAACAAGCCAAAACAGACAGGTTTGGAACTGAGTCCAAATCAGATCAACTCCCTCTTTCCTCTGTTGTTGTTGGTCATATCTTTGTTGTTATGTGTATATTTGTGTGTGTTTATGGGGGTATGTTTGTTGTTATAGTTGTTTCTCTGTAATCAGATATGCTGGCTTGTTGAGAAGCACCTGAACATGAGAGCAATGTGATGCAGTAGGATTTTTATTTTTATTCTTTAATAATGTTTGATGACTTTTATCACTTCTGTTCCTTTAATCAAGTAAAACATGTCACATGTCTGTTACTTTATGCATAAAAGTCACCTATCTGATTAAGGTGATTTTCTAATGTTGTTTAATATGCAGAATGAATGACGGGTCTTTAAAAGTGCATCTTGTGCTGACAGGTTAACAGGAAAACCTCGTTGTTCATCTTCACCTCTGGCTCCGAGTTCTGGCAGCAATCACCTTTTAGGCCCCGAGGAATTAAATTTAGATTGAGTCATAAAAATGGTGCCAACAACACGTCAAAACCTCACCTTTCTACTAAAGCTGTTAGATCAACAAGAAAATAATTAGGCAACATGTCTTTTAATCTCAAGGTAGACAGAAGGGAATCCCTTTATTGTTATAGACTTTACTTAGACTTAGACTGCACTTTATCCTGGATTTTCTATTTAAAACCTGAAGGTATAAAATACATAAAGACATACAAAATGTACACAGTCTGGGGTGTACTTGAAACTTAATAGCCAGCCACAAAGGGGGGGGCACATTGTTTCAGGTTTCAACTTTCATGAGGCAAGTTGGTCATTTATTTTTTCTATAATCTTTAATTTCTACAAACTCAGGTTGTTCAAAGAGTTATCTACAAGAGATTAAGTATTAATTGTTTATATAACCAGGACCCTAATGACCTCTGCCTTGGGTAAAATTAAGCTGCTTGGTGAAGGTCTGCGCTCTAGGTAACTTTTTTGATCAGCAGCCATTGTGGCTGGTAGATTTTCAAAGTTACCAATCAGAATTTCCACTAACCAGTTTTTATTTGGGGAAAATAAACCAGATTATAAGTGTAACTGAATACATTCAATCACATGATTTCATTGCTTATATTTGAACACTTAAAGAGTAAAATGACTGTAATTACTTTACTTGCACATCCATGTCATATCTGTGAATGTTCTAGCGCATAATCACCACATCGCATGCAAACAGCAAGCAGCCAACAGCTGTATGAGAGAATCACGGGAATGTAGGAAGAGTAGCGACATAGCAAATAACTGTAATGATTTGCTGCATTTATCACTGGCCAAAGTAGCTTGTAAATTTTTACAGTTACCCACCAAAGGGCATTTTAACCTGCATTTGGAGGGTATTAATTTAGAGCCTTGTATACAACCCACATTAAAAACATCTTATTTTATTGCTTTGAGTTACCTCTGAGGATGTGATTTTCATAGTGAAATTAAGTTAATTAGGACGATCTATTTACGAACAATTAACTTATTCTTTCTTTTTGCTTACCACTGGGTAGAAATACCGGTAAGGATGAATATCAGCAGCTCTAACTGGAGGTGTTGAATCAGAACGATAAGCAGGTTAAATCTCTTAGTTTTCTTTGTCACGTGGGAATGGAGTGAGTCTGTAAGGAGTTGATTTGTCTAGAATATCGACAGTCACATTGCCATGACTTAACTCTTAAAGAGGCCCTTCCATTAAAAACGTTCTTTTCTGAGGATTCTGTTGAATATTTTAGCTCCACAGGTGTTCTTACCTTCATAGTGAGTGTGAAAACAAGTCAACAACTTCTCTTAAAGTTTTTATCTCTCAAACTACGCAGGTGGTGATAAAACCCGAGTTCTCCAGAGTCCGAACGGCCTGTATCTGTTTCATCACAACTCTTTTGTTCGTTAGTTTTCGGCAGCTCCCGCAGTTGAAACCACGCCTAGCATGCTGCTGGCTAAAAGCTGTAGCATAAGATGTAGCAAACAGGAACACACGACGTCTGACGTTGCCATGCGCAGCGGGGCAGGAAACAGTATTCTTTGCTCTCATAGGCTAGTATGTTAGCCAATCAGAGTCCAGCAAATTCAAACAATAATATGAACGAGATGCTGACGAAGCAGCCTGATGGAAGGAGCCGGAACCACCTGAATTTTAATGCAGACAGATTGAAAGGTCTGTTAATCAGTGTTTCCTGACGTTTTTTAAATACAAAATGTTTCATATTACAGGTTAATACTTAAAAAATAACCACAAAGTCCTGAAATGTGTATGAAATGGCCTCTTTAATTAGGAAAAAAAGCAAAACTACATAGTTTATTTAAGAGAAAGATGAAGTTTGTCTTAATGTTAGCAGATAAATAGAACAGCTGACTTGTTGCTATGCTTGCTATCAATCAGGCATTTCATCACTCGGGAAAAGCATCAAGCAACATAAGATTCTCTAACAACTCTAAATGTGTTCATGCACCTTTGTTTACATGCTATCACAACCTGTTTGGTTAGAACAAAATGAACCAAAGATGCTTCAAATGCTGTGCTGTTTAGCAATTAATCTAAAAAAAGTTACAGTAGTACAGGGATGTTTAACAAATCTTCTTGATTTATTATATAAATGAATTTGTTTGTTTAAATAGCTTTAAACTATAACATGCTGTTTGGCTGTTACTATACATATTCTTTGTCTCCTCCCAAGTTTTCAGTGACTAGATTCTCCCTTTTGCATTTTTACATAGAGTGTGAAAATAACAGGAAATATTTTTGTTGCTCTTTGCTGACAACTAAATCCCGAACCTTTCACATTTCTATTTTACAAAATGCAGATTGATGATTCTCCCTTTATTTATTGACACTCACCACAGAGAACACATTAAAGTATTCCTGAATGTTTTCTTATGTGCCCTGCAGCAATATTTCTTCTTGACTTGAATGATGGTGCTGTGAGGTGGGACAGACAGGGGAGGGAAGACAAACTGCCTGCGTTATAGTCTCCACACCTTCTTATTCAGCTGAAATGATAGATGCCTGTGCTAATTTTAAACTCTATGATCTAAGTATATGATTCTGGAGGCAGCTCTGGGTAACTGGAGCACAAACTCCAGGTTTCTTTTTTCTTATTTCTCCTTCAAAATGTATAACAGTGATGATGTAACATGCCTTGCATGATATGTTTGTGTTCAGTTCATGTTGGAGATAATATATCTTGTGGTGAATAATTAAAAAAAATGCAAATATTGTGGTATTACTAGTGTTTGCTGAATAAGAATGATATACTGCTCAACATGCCGTTAACAGACTCCTTGTGTCATACATCAGGTCCTCTGTCTATCTGTGTCATGTGTTTCTTCATGCTTTTATTATTTTCTTAGGTTAGTTGGATTTTGTGTAATAGATTTTGAGTTGGTTTTCTTTCTAAGTGTTGGGTTTAGACTCGTTTTGTTTCAGGCCTACTGTAGTTAGTCTCACTTTAGTTTTGTGTGTGTGCTCCTTTCTGCCACCTCACTCCTTTTCCTTTAATTTAGTTGATGTCCTGCACCTGCTCACACCCTAATCACACTCACTCCCCACACCTGTCTGTACTTAAACCTCTGTGTTCCACCTGCATGTCGCTCGTTCGCTGAATTGTCCTGCACCACCTGAACCCAGTCTGTTTTGTTTTTCTGTCTGCTGGATTGCCAAGTTTGGATTCTCCATCCTGGACCGCTCCCGACAACACCTTTTACCATAACAACACATCTGATCAATGAATGCTGATCCTGCCTTTGCCTCAGCCCCTGTTCTTCCATCCATCTGATCGTCATGAATGACCACTGCTTAGTGTTGTGGATTAGAGTTTTTAGATTTTTCTGCCTGTGTCTCTATGTGTATGACCCAGATTAAATAATCTGATATCTTTAACTGCCTTTCTCCTTTGCTTTTCCATGTATGCGACCTGTTCACAGCCCAATCCGCTTGTGTCTAACATCTTCTTTTAATAAACCCTTGAAAAAGTTCATTGTCTGTCATCCGTCCTTCGCATATCGAGTTCCACCCAAACACAAACATTACACGGTCGCCCAAAATTAGTTGTGGGCCTCTAGAATCTGCATCCCCAGTAAAACGGAATTTATATCCTCACTGCTAAAGCAGCAAAGTTTAATATCAAACTCAAATTTACTTATGGAAATGCTTCATGCATGGCTAATATGAAATAACAAAAGTCATGAAGTTAAGGTATTGACACATCACCCTAAAAACCTCTTTAGCTGATGCATAATATTTTCATTGCTTTACTGACATTTTGTCTTTCACATGCCCTTAGATTTTATTTGTTAGTTTTTGTATATTTTGTAGTTTTTGTATAGTTTTTTGCATATGGCTGGACCCATGTCCACATTGTTCTTTTTAATCAAAAAACAATAATATGAAGCCACTGTAAGCTGTTCCAGCTCTCTGACTCATTCACACACAAAATCACCAGAACCTGCACAAGAAAAATAAATGAGTAAATGAGTGCTGACTGTGTTTTGTAATAGTCAGCCAAGGAGAAGTTGAATAGTCTTACCTGGTTGTCACTTTTGACATTACCGCTCCCTACCTTTGAGCTTTTGTTATGGCAGCATAAATCTCCACTCGTCATCACAATATGCACACCTACGGTGCAAACACAAGGGAGGGAAATGAAAAGCAAGGCTCCCATAGATGTCATAAGTGCTCAGTAGTAGGGAGAAATTTTCCCTGTAATTGGTCTAGAATTTTTAGAACCCTGTCACAAAATCACCATATCCATCCATCCATCCATCCATCCATCCATCCATCCATCCATCCATCCATCCATCCATCCATCCATCCATCCATCCATCCATCCATCCATCCATCCATCCATCCATCCATCCATCACATGGTCACAGTGCCTTCCTGTCTTAACATCTCACCAATTTAGAACAGACATCATGCAAGCAAATTAAAACAACATTCAGATTTTCTGCCATGTAATTGTCAATACTGAAACCTTTCCAACTACTCTGGTTTCCGAGAAGGTAGAAAAATGCTTATTTTTGAAAATTAAGTTTGTTGATTTTATTTTATTTTTTCACTGTTTTTCAAATGCATACTTTATATAGGACTCTCAGTCATTAGCAATCAAATTAGTTTGTAAGGTGAGTAAAACCTCAGATGGCAGGAAGTGATTATCTGATCTTAAAAAAAGAACAAAAACTTTTATCTGTTTGAAAATGCTTACTTTATCACTAAGCACAAAGAAAGTAAGAAAAACTCCAGACCAGAATGTGTGGTGTTGGAGAGGTTATGCAAGACAAATGGGATGTCAGCTTCTATAAGAACTGCCTGGTTCTTGACATCAGGTCAAATGGAAAAACTTTACAGAAAACACTGTCACTGCGCTTTCACAGCAGCTTTTAAGATTTACCACTCTACTGTCTATAAAGAACACGCTGGTTTCAACAATCTAAATTGAAAACTGCTGGAGGGGAAAATGATAGTGTGTCACACACTGGGAGGTGTCAGTGTTGGGGGAGAACTGTAAAAAGGCAGTGACAGGTTGACGGGGTGGCACCCATCAGGAAAACACTATAACCTTGGATAGAGGGAGAAGAATAAAAAACTGCATTAAATGTAAGTTTGGGCTTCCTGAGGTAAAGCATGTTTAGAAAATAATAGAGAAGAGACAAATTAAGAGCTTTTGTAAAATATTAGGATTTGATGATAAACAAAATAATTAACATCTGCCAGTCTGCAAAGGGTTTCTTTTTTTGCTTGTTTATTACAACCCGAATGAATCAGTGGGCATGAGGTAAAGGGAGAAAAATGATTGAAGAAGGTGGGAGAGCGAGAGATCTGCTTCAACACCTGCAGAGAGACAAACACAAGAGCAGAGACACCACAGCATCGACCAACATCTGCATTTAAACACTGAGAATGTCAATGTAGATACAAGTGGATAATGAGCCTCTGCTTAACACATAATATAATGTTCTTAGTGGCAGCTGCAGCCCAAGTTAGTGAGTGTCTACACTCCTGGGTCTAGGTACTAGTACCCCCAAAGTCATAACCAGCCTCCTCCTCCAAGGATTGATCACCTGTGTAGAAGATATAAATCTCCCTACAAACCCAAGATGCCCCAGTTCCATCAATGCACCAGAGGCTCCAGGCCCAGGGCCAAACACAGGGAAGTGAACCAACTCACAGCCCTGGTGGCCTACCAGCCAGAACCCAGACTCCCCAAGTCCAGACAACCCCCAGACCAGCAACCATAGTCAGTACACCCCCACTAGGTGATGGAGCTGATCAGAGGAGCTTGATTTGATGTAGAAGCAGAAGCTGTTTCAAGACTAATCTTGTCTATCAATAGGTCCTTAGATTGTTTAACAGTAAGATTATTTTTATTCTTCCAGTTAACAAGGATTGTCTTCTTAGCAATGCGATAAAAACCGTGTTTGACTTTACACCAACATTTTCTAAATCACCCATTATCAAACTTCAGTGTTCATGATTCAACAATGAGAAAGAAACTGGGCAAAATAACATCCACAGGAGAGTTTTGTCTAGCATATTACATTTGATTCAAGCTTTTAAACACAACTCATCATAGGTACCAGATAGATGGAACCTGAGGCCACCTACTTTGTTTAATGTACGTTTTTCCTATTTAATATTTATACCTTACATTCACTCTTTATAACCATCTTTCCTCTCTGACAAAAATCTGGACATTATTGTCCTGTAAAGAGTGTCCTTTATCTTTGAGAAGTAGATGTACAGCTGGGTCTTGACATGAAGAGCTGGCTCTCGTGTGCTGTGCCATGTGTCTGTAGATGTCTGAACACTCCTCACTTCACCAGACTGTGAGCACCACATCACTCAGTTTGTGTTTTGTCTTTAGGCTTCACCAGTTTTTGTCTGAGGATCGTTTTTAGTTTGAAGTGCACAGGTACGTTGTGTTTGGAGAAAATTCTCTTAAGTTTCTCAGATACTCTTCCAACATGTTGCATGATGACATTTGATTTTCCTCTCTGCTCATATCTGTGGAGTGTTTTCTAGAGTTCTTGGCTGATTCAATGATAGTCCAGTTAGTATATCCACAGGTCTGAAGAGCTTTTTTTTACATGTTTGTGTTCTTCACCCTCCTCTAGTCCTTGTAAAAGTGACAACGACAATAAAGATTTATCTTACCTTAAAAAACTTTCCAACTAAAGAAGTCCATTTGATTCCTTAAAGGTTGGTTGTCCTTATTAAGAATACATTTAATACTACAATAGGTCTGTTGTTGTAAGGTTAAAATTTTCTATGAAAACTAATGGATTGCGTGAAAAAAAGAGTTCAAACCAAAATATTGCCAATTTAGAAAGTTTTTTTTGGATTACAGTGATCCCTCACTAATTCAACTTCAGCAGATTCACCACTTTGCGGATTTTACAAAAATATTCTAGTTCTTTCCTCATCCTGATTATATTGTTAAGAAACCGTTTAAAACTTCCGAGTGGATGTGGAGTTTTGCGTCCAGATGTCTGGTAGTTCATTACATAGTATTTTCAATTTTTCCTCGTCAATGAGTAAAATTTGATTTGAACTCCTTCTGATGTGCAATCCTTTGATCCCTCCTCCTTCCACTTGTAATGGTCATGTCTCCAGGCAGCTCAGCATCCATTAGTGACACTGATTAACCTCACTTGTCTGGCTGTTTGCTGCTTGATGGAGCTGGACAGGCAATAGATCTGAGAACAGGCGAGCGGAGGAAAAAGGAAAGCCAGAGAGGGCTTGTTAAAATGTATGAGTTTTATCACATCTTACGGAGGTCTCCTTATTTGCTAGTTAAAACAGATGTACACGACTGCAACTGAATGAGATCTCAAATTGAATTTTCAGCAACTGAACTGCCTCTTTAAAGTAACTCTAATGGCGAGCCTGTAATTTCTTCCCTCTTAAGCTGCAGCATGCAAGTTCAAGGTCCTTGAAAATCAGAAAATTGCTGATTAACAGGATTCTGCTGAACTAGAATCATCAGAATTAGGTGTGTTCAACCAGGAAGACATTTAATACATATAAGAAAGCGATATTTTAAGAAACCCCAGTCTAGTGTGTTTTCTGGGATGCACGAGAAAAAAAAAACAACATCTTTAATGATGAGCTGGCCTGACTTGTTTTATCCTAAACATGCAGATCAGAAGTCAGATCAAGAGATTTTTATCTTTGTTGCAGTTGTGCACATGCGAATATGCTTGCCTTTCATGTCTTAAATATTTTATTTTAAAAGTAGAAATATATATTTAAGGAATGATAAAAGCACAACGTGTGCAAGTTTATCTTAATATAGTTTTATAGATTCGAACAGGTTAAAGTTTAGCCTCTGATGATCATCCTATCTTTACCTTCAGCATTAGCAGCTGCTTCGCTGATTGCACACCACTTAGTAATTGAGGCCTTTCATGTGTGAGAAATTTGCTAAAGTGCAGGACACAGAATCAGCTGCTTGTTATGCAGACACACGCAGTGTCCTCAAGTTGAGTCATCATGCTGTGATCCTGAACTCCTAATCCGTGTTGTTTGTCATCACAACTTCGAAGGAATGTGCTTTGAATAGCTACAAACTGATTTGAGTTTTTACAAACATCCCAGAGTTTTATTCTTTGTCACGGAAAGACTTTACATAAAATATGTATCTCACAGTTACAGTATCACAGGGATGCCACTGCTGCCAAGGTGTGACTGAACAGGTTGAAGTTACAGGGGCAAGACGAGCACTGCGCCCTCTGCTGGCAACACAAAATATTGTAGTCAGTACAGGTAACAAGTGTAGGTTTATGTTAGATGCTAAAATACATGAAAAAGAACATTCTGACACAGATGTGTAACTCTGTGAACCTTTTTTAAACACAAAAGCACTAAAAAGTGCACATCATCAAGAGATTACATAACAGAAGCTCATTGTACTCCAAGGACACAATGTGTGTTTCCATGTAAACTTTGACTCCTTTGTTGGCTGTTCTGTTTTGTAAGTTTCAACCACCAGGAATCGGAAACACTGGGGCATTTCACTCACAAACTCAATGGAGGAACATAGTACATTATTATTGTATTTGAAACAAGAAACTAAACTTTTAAGATTTAAAATATGCTGTTGTGAGGTTCTGACAGGTAAGGTAAGGACAAACTAAATCTTTAAACTTGGATGCATCAGAATGGCTGCAGGCTGAGAAACTTCAACCCTTCCTGACCCAGCTGCAGTCCCCTCATGGGATGTATGAAATGTTATATTCCTTTCATACATCCCGGGAGGGTCTTGGTTTTGTCTCATATTAAGCAGCCTGTGTTCCCACAACAATGGAGGGCAAACAAAAACTTTTAAAGGTTATAAAGGGGGAGAAGGACAATGCGAAACAATATGAGCCTAGATGGATTGTGTGCATTGATATCCCCTTGATGTAGAGTTAAAATAGCCAACTTTAGACTGATTTAATCAGTGTTATGATTATTAAAAGGGAAGAAACAAATTGCTTTCCCAGGTTTCTATGTTTACACTGAAAACAGTGTGGGCTTCAGTGATAGTTGGCATTTATTCTGGATTTAGTCAGACATTAAATCTATGTGATTTCGAGAGTTTCTAAAAATAGAATGGGAGGCAGAGCTTTTAGTTATTAGGCTCCTTTCTTGTGGAACCAGCTTCTAGACTTCTTCTATGAAACAGACACCCCATTCTAAAAATGTTCTTTTTGCTCCATCCTACAATTAGGGTAGACTCAGATTATGTGGCGCTATCCCGCTGGTTAAACTGTTATAGGCTCCAACTGCCAGACGACATACTGACCTCAGTTCTTCACTCTTTACTCTGATTGATGCCGTTAACTTTAACTCTGTTTCTCTTTCCATAGATGACTGAGCCGACCCTTCTGTGTTTGTCTCTTTCCTTTCTTCTCAGACCAGATGAGGCAGAATGCAGCTTATCCTGATGACTCCTACCTGTTCTGTTGGAGGTTTCTTCCTGTTGGTTTCCCAGACAGGAAAACTTTTATTATTCGACATCTGAAAATTTAAACTTCAGCATAAAAGTGTTTTTTATTTAAATCAGTCAAAATAAACATATAAAATTAGATTTGCCTGAAATTGGATTTCCCATTTGTACATGCAAAGCAAAATGTATACATTATATTCATATACTTAGTTTTAAATGTCCTCGATTCTTTAAAAATTTGCACATTAACGTTGAAGTTTCTGAATTTTTTTCTTAGTTTCCAGGATCCCTTTCAAAATGGTCTGAAATATATTTGTAGAACAAAATAAATGTACAAAAACCAAACAAATAACAACAAAAAAGGACTTCTTCCATTAAACACAAATTACTCTGCAAATCACAGACTTCAAAAGACAGTTTTCTTTAATGATGATGCATCTTTGAGCTACATCATTAGATTAGTTTTTCAGTTTGTCACACTTTGCACACTTGCACTCTGTTACTATTAACTCTGCATCAGTTTCCTCTCTACTTTCTCTTCTTTCTCATCGATCTCCATTCTGAGCAGTTCTTTTTTCTGTGTTCTCCTTCTCCTCTAACCTTTTCTCACTTTCACCAGCATTGGTCAGGCTATTCTTAAAAAAACCTCTCCTCCATCCATCCATCCATCCATCCATCCATCCATCCATCCATCCATCCATCCATCCATCCATCCATCCATCCATCCATCCATCCATCCATCCATTTTCTGAACTTGCATCTTCGTGTTCAGTGTCGCAGGGAGTTGGTACCTCTCTATCACCATGTCCTTATTCCTTATATGCTATTTGCAAAAGCAACATTGCTGTTGCGCTTTAACTTTAGTCAAACTGGTTTCAGGCCTAGCTAACGTTTGCATATTTGCAAATTCATCACAGTTAACAAGTAACTATCAAACTGTCTCTAACTTCACAGTTCAGCTATAAATGTAAATACCACACCTACACTTTCTCACGTAAACTTGTAAACTATAAAGAACTGTATATCAGCAACCTCCACATCATTGTTGCTGAACCTGAGAAAAGCCATAAACTTCACTTTAATTCAATCAGGCTCTCTTGTGTAGATACTGACGGAGGAGGAAGAGAAACAAGGTGAGGAATCTGTCTCACACCTCTGCTGTGCAATAGATTTGTGATGGTGGCAGGTCATTACATAGCTGAAAGCTAAGGCTAATCAGAATGTCGGCAGACCAGCAGGTTGTCTGAAATTATCACCTCTTGTTTCACCTTTCAGCGCTCTTCATCTGTTTCTGTGGTGTTTTCCAAGGGCTGACAGTTTTATGGCCCCGTATAACCCATATCTAATACAAACACTGTGCGTGGGTATCCGCAACTTATTATACAAAAGACATAAATTAAATACATGAAGACAAGGTGACAAACAAAATTTTGTCCCTGTAATGAAACTGTGCAGGGAGCTGCTGCACCACAGTATTTTGATAAGAATGATGGTCTCTTTCTGTTAAATTGTATCCCCTTTTCATTTAAATCCTGAAATACACTCAACGTATAATCCAAAGTGGTCCATGTTGTGCAACTCTGGTCTACACCTGCTAATTGCTGAACAGGAAACCAGAGGAGAACATTTACCTCCATGCAGATGTGCTGCTGCTGAGTTCTTGGAGAATAATCAAATAACAAAAAAGTTCCCTTTTTATTTATCTGCTCAGCTCAGTTTCAGGGTGTGAGATGTAAAAGTTGTGGAGGAAAAAAAAGCAGAGAGTACTTGTTAAAGTAGAAGTAGTTTCATTCATTGTTTTGTCAGTTTTTTTTTCTTTTTTTGCAAAGAAGTTATAACATCTGGGTGGTTGTTCCTGTGGTTCATTGTTGCGTTGACTGCATCCTTTATTGTTATTAGACAGAAACATTGTAACTGGAAATTATCAATATATCTTTTGTTTGTATCCTCCTATATGACTCACAAAACTTTTAAGCTTTTATTTCATTCCCCATCTCTTTATTGTTCCATAATATTTTGTTCACAAGATCTTAATGATGATTTGAGCAAAAAAAGGTTATTTCAACTTGAAGCTAGAGTCATTCAAATGAAACCCCTCTGCAATCTCAAGCAGACTCTAGACAGCTGAATCTTTGGTGGCAGTCATTTTAATAACTATGTGTAAACATGAAAAATACTGGTTTGGTTTTGGAAACGTTTGTACTGCCGAATATTTAGAAAAGTTGACATGTTTTTTTATGACCGGTGCATGCCTAAAATGAGCTGAGCATTCAACAAATCAGGCAACTCAGAATCTTTTAGCTTTTTTATAAATGCTCTCAGCAGTCAGCTATTAAATCTCAGCACAAGTTGCAAAACCCCCAAAAACATGCTTTTGTCTTCCATTTGATTTTGATATAAAATTGGGAAGAACTGAAGTAATTAATTGATTCTAAAACAATATTCAAGATAGTTAGGACACAAGACAAATGTCTTCACGTACTTTCACAAATGCACAAACGTCCACGCAAATCTTAGAAGCATCTTCAAGCAGATATTGTCAAACTGTGACATCCATATTTTTATGTGTGTGTTTGCAACACATGATCATTGTGCAGTCAAAGCATACTGTAAATGTGACTAAACACAGCAGGTTTGTCTTCTAATGGAGAATATAAAACTCTGTCTGCAACATTTATTGAGAGAAATGTTGTAATATAAAAGATTCTGCATCTGCGTTGTCTATTAACTGTAAAATGCCACAAACAAAAGCTCAGTATTCTAACAAAACATGGACATATAATTGTGTTTTACCATTTATGTAATTTAGGTTTTAGAAAACACATCTTACAACAATAACTGCAAAAATGGGAAGTGCTGCAGGGCTGACAATAAGATTTATGTTCAAAAATATAAAATTGTAACCTTCATGGCTTGTTGGAAAACAAACTTCCTCCAGCTCTGGGTTTTTATCATCACTGTAAAGTTGTAAAGTCTTTGAGTCTCTGTCTTGCTGTTAATGTGATTTTGCACAGCCTGACGTGTCACACCAAGAACCCCTATAGGAATTCATCAGAGGAGTTGTTTGGAGCAGATGCCAACTCACTGGGTGAGTTTTGCACACCGGCTCATAAAACTGTAATAAAAACCCATCTGCTGGAGGACTGAAGGTAAGCCATTCAACAGGAACTGAGGCTTGTCGTCTGGATCTTAGTGTGTGTTGTTTGTCTCTGTAGAGCAGGTGTATATGTCATTATACACTTGAGAATTTGGCTGACAAGAAATTTTTATCCTATTTCTTCTCCTTGTTTGTTAACTTTAAATGTTTCTTGCGAGATCAGAAGCATTACGTTCTGAGTAGACAGTCGAGCATGTCAGGTGAAACACATCAGTGCTGCGAATAAAGACACAAAAACATGGTTTGCAAATGGTCGTGCACATTCTACTAAAATGCCGATGAGCTTGAGAGCTGATGCATTTAAGCAACTGCTCAATGGTCACCCTCTTCTTTTCCTTTTGAAGGAGATGGAAATTTAAAATGAAGTTGTCATGACAACAGAGCATTAAGCGATGGAATTAAGTCAGCGTACACACGTTAAAATGTGAAACTGATTGAATCTGCATAATGCGCCATGGTAGTTGTGCTCCATCTTTGGGAATGCTGATGAACCTGGAGGCGACTCTCATCTGACAACATCATGCTAAAGGATCCTGCACCCTCTGGAAGTCTGGAATGCATTATTCAGCAGGCCAAGGACATGAGCAGCTCCATCTTTCCTCATGCACTCCATTTCACACCCTTCATGTTTCTTCTCTGAAGCAGGTACAACATTTTTGTGATGTGTGATGACAATGAAAGCTGATATTACAGCACAACTCCTGACTGAGAGAAACACATGTGTTTAGATGCTTTAAACCCTGAGAAGATATGTAATGTGTTAAGAGAAATTAGGATTGAACCAGCAACCTTGGTTGGCTATAAGTCACAGCTAGCCCATTATATTAATATAATATATCACCTGTGATTACTTGATTTTTGCATTAATTCTGAACTGAGTAGAAAACAACAAACATTTTCTACATATGACTGTTATTTTCAACCTATTTCTTTGAACCTAACAGCTCTTCTCACATTTCTTTATTAATAAAAAATAAATCAATCCAAAATCTACACTTCAAATGCAGTACAGGTACGATCAATATCTCACTAAACCCAAAATCCTACATTTAAACAAAATTAGGATGATGAGGAACCAGATGTCAGAGATAATACTGGGACCTTAAGTGGGGCCTTAACTGACTGGTAGAAAGGTGATGTACACTGAAGAAGATTGGTAAAAGATTAAAAATCAGTTTGCTGCAATCTGTCCCACTGTGCTGAAATGCCAAGGGCTGCTGAGAGTGAGTGCAAAGACAATTACATCCCCCCCTGTGCAAAACACTCACACTAATGAAGGTGTACTAACTCTTCACTCTTTAATAGCTGAAATTGATTTTGCTTGTCCAGCTCCCCAAAGACCAGCAGGTATTGTGACTCTTTAGAAGAGGCATTTAAGTGACCACAAAGACACCAACTGCATAGTAATTTGCTTATGAATGGGAGGTATTATGAGAATAAAATTTAAGATTGTTGTTTGCAAGTGAGCAGATTAAATACCCCCACACATCAAAACCTTTTCCCCTTTTTTAATCCAACATAAAATGTATCTCCCCTTTAAAAACGTTATATGCACAAGACATTAATCTGTCTTTATGTTTCCTGTGTTTCTGTCAAGCCACATTAGTCTCAGGTAGAAGGCATAAAACAGAAAGATGGTTAATGTGCCGCGCCTGTTCCTGCCGGGTTACCAGTTGACATCTTCGCCTCTCAACAGCAGCAGCAAGTTAAAACTGCACCAGAATTGAACAGCAAAGGTTTGCTGGAGCGTGCAGCTGTATCCAGTGATCCAGAAAATGGCGGTGAGGTTGTTGCCATCATATAATTTTTCCTGAACAGCTAGCGAGATGACAGGTGGAGACGGAGGAGAGAGAGGATGGCAAACGATGCACCTGTCAGCGGATGAATTCTGTGGAGTGTGAAAACACTTTCCTACTATTGTAAGTTTGAGTCAAGGCACACTGTTTGTGAAGGGGCTTGTCTAAATGGACGACACTGCCTTAACAAAGGACGGGTTTGACACTTTCCAGTCTGGTGGTTTGGCTGATGAATTTGTTACATAAGTTCTGCAATTCATTTTTACTTCTGAACATGTTTCTCCTCCACTTGACTCCCAAGAAGGAAACTTTCTAAAGTATTTACAGTTAGGCCCAGAAATATTTGGACAGTCACACAATTTCCATGATTTGGGCTCTGCATGTCACCACTTTGGATCTGAAATGAAACAATTGAGATGCAATTGAAGTGCAGAGTTTCAGGGTTAATTCCTATGAAATGTTTAGGAATTCCAACTATTATACAATGTCTCCTCATTTCAGAGGCTCAAAAGTAACTGCAAAAATTAACATTACCATCCTCTGCAACCCATGGACATCACTAAATTCTGTGTTTCCTGCTTTGTGATGCTTTTCCAGATCTTTACTGCAGTTGTTGTAGCTTGTTTGTGGGTCTTTCTGCCTTAAGTTTTGGCAAATGAAATGCTGGTCGATCAGATTGAGATCTGGTGATTGACTCGGCCATTACAGAATATTCCTCTTCTTTGCCTTGAGAAACTCCTGGGTTGCTTTCGCAGTATGTTTGGGGTCATTCTGTAAGGTAAAGCTCTGTCATCAACTTTGCTGCGTTTGGCTGAATTTGAGCTGGAAGTTTATACACTTCAGAATTAATCTGGCTGCTTCTGTTTACTGTCACATCATCAATAAACACTAGTGACCCAGTGGAAGCCAGACACGCCCCCACCATCACACTGCCTCCACCATGTTTTACACAAGATGTGGTGTGATTTGGATCACGAGCCGTTCCAAACTTTCTCCATACGTTCTTCTTCCATCATTCTGGTTCAGGTTGATCTTAGTTTCATCTGTTCAAAGAATGCTGTTCCAGAACTGGGCTGCTTTTTAAATATTTTTTTTTGGCAATTTTCAATCTGGTCGTTGGATTTTTTAGGCTGATTAATGGTTTTCACGTTGTGCTGAACCCTCTGCTCTCATTAAGTCTTCTCTTTATGTTAGACTTAGATACTTATGCATCTTTATCCTGGAGAATGTTCTTTACTTGGGTGGATGTTTTTGAAGATTTTTCTTCACCATGGAAAGGTTCCTGTGATCATCCACTACTCTGAACATTTCCACTGTCTCTCTGATGGATTTCTTCTTTTTCAACCTAAGAGCAATCTCTTTCACTTCCAGTGAGCATGCTGTGGGTTCACAGCAACAGCCTCTAAATACAAATACCACACCTGGAATCAACCCCAGACCTTTTACTGTACCTACTTAATTGATGCATTGACGAGGGAACCGCCCACACCTGTCCATGAAATAGCTTTTGAGTCAACTATCCAATTACCTTTGGTCCCTTGAAAAAGAGGTGGCTACATATTAAAGAACTGCAATTCCTTAAACCCTTCATCCAGTTTGGATGTGAAGCCCTTCAAATTAAAGCTGAGGGTCTGCACTTTAAGCCCATATTGGTTCTATAACGGTATCTTGAATATGTTTGGGTAAACAGCTAAAATAACAAAACTTGTGTTAGTGTCCAAATATATATGGACCTGACTGTATTTCACCATAAGTCACCATCAGCCTCATTTTATAAGTGATACAAGCACAATCATCATCAAAAGAGAAAATAGTGAAAAGAAATAAACCGTTAAATTAAATCCTTGAGGTAAAAGAGTTTTAACTGCCTGAAATCTAAAAAAAAAAAACAACAACTGTGTGAGTTAGCAGCTGTTCCAACATTTGAAACCTGTCTTAAATGGGATGTTGCTGGGAGCTTTCTTTAATATTCATGAAGTGAGAGGGCTGAGATCTCTACGCAGTCAGGAGCAAGTAGATTTACTGTTATTAGTCCTGCTAAACAGAGACCAGAAGAAGAAACACAATAAATCTCTAACTTTTCCTTTAACATAGCAGCTTATGATACAAACATTAGAAGACTTTTTAAGAGTGGAAATAAAAGCCCGAGTGTTAAAAGGTTGTAAGTAAATCTAAATCAACAAAAATGAGAAAAAAAAATCATGAAGAAAAGAACAAAAGCTTCAGCACAACCAGGACCAGATGTTCATTTTGCGTCCATGTTATTCATTTTGAAAAGGACGGGTTGTTTGCACAAATCTGTCATTTGTGACACAGTTTGAATAATGACACCTTCTCCTTACATGCAGAGTGCTGTCAAGTGATTAGTTCAGCTTATAGATTTTCCATGTATTTTTTTAATACATGTTTCCTCCAATTTTTTACCAAAATATCAAAGCTCAAACACCTTGGAGGACCAATATCTAAATAAGTACTGGTAAATATCCAGCCTGACTTCTTTAAAAGGTTTTCCCTCATTTATTTTAAATGTCTTTCCATCCATTAATTTTAATTTATTTATACAAGCATACAGTCCAACTCCTCCTGGGGGATCCTCTGCTCTGAGACCTCCTCATGTCTGAAACAAACAGAGCAGACATACTAATCAGATGCCTGAAACACCTCATTTAACTCATTTTGATGCCAAGAAGATTCTCCTCTGACTCAGAGCTTCTCTGTATCTGTGGGGAGATTCTCAGCTAATCTCTAAAGCTGAGCACAGCTCAAAATCAGTCACTCGTATCCAGGAGCTTGTTTATTAAATCATGATTTCAAATCTCATGAACATGGGTGAACATGGGTGAACGTGGGTGAACATGGGTGAACGTGGGTGAACATGGGTGAACGTGGGTGAACATGGGTGAACATGGGTGAACATGGGTGAGGGTCAGATAAGCCAGTAGATCGAGAGCATTGTCTTTTTGCTCCTTCTTCATCACCACTGTCTGGAACCCTCATTACTGGGAACAAAGCTCAGATTTGTTGGTCCATTTCTTGTTCTTAAGAACAAAGTACTGAGATACTCAGATGAAATATTTTAATTTTATTTTTTTATGGAGATGTATGTCTTACTGTCCCAGTATGGATGACTCTCTGGTTCACCTCCTTGCAGTGTAGTTATTTTTTAATTTTTTTCATTGTGTTGCTTGGTTGTATGTTTTAGTGGGTATAATCATGTCTCTTTTATTTAAATGAATTGTATTTGTAAGCACTCTCTGCTACATTTGTATGACTGAAAGTTGATGTTTGTTTAGTGACGATAAATCAGAATCAGATTGATCATGAAATTGGATCTGAAATGATCACAATCTTTGCATAAAACAAAATAAATCATATTTAATAAGAAAGTTGATCTTGAAGACGAAAAAAAAAACGAGTTCAGAGAAAAATAAACGATACAGTCTCAAACTGATATCCTTCCGCCTAATTGGCTCGTGCCGCTGCACCTATTTCTCCCTCCGCCTGCTTGATCGCTCAGAGAAGAGATGAAACGCCGTCTTTCTCCTCCAGGTCCAGCTGTGAGGACTGTCCAGCAGTGGAGACACACTGTTATCGATGCTCTCCACTTAATGCCACCACAGTTTTAGACAACTGCTTGAAATACCTGCGGGAGACATGGAGGCGTTTGGGGTGATTTTAGGGATTTTCCAATACGCGGGACTTTACATTCAACTTAACGCAGGTCTGAACGACGGATACGTAAAGGTGGATAATCACATCTCTGGAAATGGTAAGCTGTTACTGTTTGAGAGGAGAAACGGGATCATTTTATCACTGATTCAAATAAATATTGAGGTGGATTTGAAGTTAAATATGTTTGGAATTTTGGGAGATTCCCTCTCCCACCTTTATTCTTGTATCCACAAAAACGCAAGACTAATTGTAATACTTGTGTAAATAAACAGTGAACTCACTTTTAGCTTATTTTGTCTGTACGTTATTATTATTATTATTATTATTATTATTTGATACTAAATTAGTTTCAAATTCCTCTGATAGCTTATTGACATGAAACAAATGAGTCACTGCAATACTAGGTTGTGCAAAAATAATTAAAATAAAGGTGATCGTTTGTCACTAGTTGGTACATTTTCCGAAATATTATTGTATCCTCTAACACTTTGTTTTAAAATACAGTAATATATTCCTGGATATTTTTCTGTTTTCCTTGGAACTGAATTTAAAACCCTTTAAGCTTTCAACTTCACGAGAATTAGGGGTCGATTCCCTTTATAAATAAGGTGATGGCCACATACAAACCAATTCATGTGTGTTTGGTGCGTGTTGGCAGGGCAGCGGTGCGCGTGGTGCGCTGCGCTCAAGTTAAAAAAGGGCGCAGTGCTTAGTGACATCATCTTACTGTGTCCAATCAGAAGGTAGCCTATTACACAGTACACACACTTTAACACATAGGACTTTGACTGTGTGTGTGAACTGATCACTCTTGGATCTGCTTTTTGTTTTCACGAGATTCTCCTTCAACAACGTCGGGATGTTGCTCTCTGCTCCTTGTAAAGTAAACGTGGAGGTCCTGCAGAGCCTGAACTCTCAGAAGTCGGATACTGTTAACTACTGTGCTCTTTTTTCTCCTACTCTCATATCAGGGCATTTCTAGTCTAATCTGACACGATGCATTCAAGGTGCAGTTGGGGAAAACTAGCTTCAAACTTTTCTGATTTTAAGTCTGATCTCCCAGGAACCAGCTCTAGCCCCTTTTTCTTTTTCTTTCTTCCTTCCTTGATTAAATAAATTCATCACAGCTGAAGTGTGTATGTTATAGTCTGGAAGCTTGGTTTGCTTGGCTGTTTTAACCTCAAGTTACCTCAACCTCAAGTTACATTTCCTCTTCCGTTCATATCCTGACATGTTTGGCTACAATCACGTGATTCTTATATTTTTTTATAGTAATATTAATATGACTGAGGGACATGAAGCTGCTTGGAAATGGGCCAGGTGCCTTTACCTTAAATATGGAAATCTAAAATCTGACAGCTGTGGTCTTTGCTTTATCTGGTCCATGTTCAGTGTGGTGCACACAACCACACCAACCAGAGCATGTTTGTTCCCTTTAAATAGACTGGTAAAAAATAAAGACATGTGATACTAATTAACTCATTCAGTGCCAGCCATTTTCAGATTTCTCTCCCCCTCAGTGCCAGAGATATTTAGCATTTTTACTGATTTTTGAAGGCTTATGACTATGTGAATTCTGAAACTACCATCACAAAGATTAGTCTTTCTTCTTTCAGCAGCAAAAAAAAAAAAAAAAAATGTTTCTACCTCTTTCTGTTATTTAGTAATCTGCAGTACAAAAGAGCAACTTTCATCAAAACACACCTGCTTCAGGACAGAAAATTGAGTTAAAGAGTGTTTTGTGTAAAGAGGTTTTTCAGGCAGATCCGTGACTTTTTTGTAAATATTTCATGTTTCAATGATTCATGCAGCATCTAAACCATGTTTTACTAATATCAAAGTAAAAAATAAACAGTAAAAAAGTACTTTTGATTGTTTATTTTATGTCTAAAAATAGTCATTTATAGACAATTTCAACATTTGAAAAAAATAAAAGAAAAAAAGCGACAGATTTCTGATTCAGATACTCTGAGTGTGTGTGTATGTCTGTGCGCGCATGTGCACGTGCGAGTGAGTGAGTTAGTCAGTTTGTCCCACCCCTCGGCCATCAGTTCATCTATCTGTGTGTTTTATGCAGCAAATTGTTCTTTATTTTGGTCCCTGCTGCCTGCAGAAGGCTGTAACAGGAGATACTGGTCTGATGAATTCGTCTCAGCTCCACTTTTATTCATGTAATCAACTCCACCACCTTCTCAGTTCCATAAATTCTATGTTTTTCTGTAATAATCACGTCACAGCCGCTTCAGAGACTCTGATTCTCTCTTCCGCATTCACCGTCTCTCTCTTTCTGACTGCCTTGCTCCTCCCCCGCTCCACATGCCTTTATAAAAGGGTAAGTGTTATGACGATTTTACTCTGGGTTCTGGTTCAATAAAGTTGTAATCGCGGAGTGTGCATCGGTTAGAATGCACAAAAAACAGTCTTTATGGATTCTTTTATTCTCCTTTAATTTGGTATCGGATCTGGGGGTGTGTGTGTGTGTGGTTCTGTAACACAGAAAAATAACAAAACAGAAAATTACAATTTGGCAAATTAACATAGGGAAAGCATTAGACAATATATTAAGCAGGATGTATGCTAAACTCAAATTAACAAAAGTCAGGTGCTATTTAACTAGGCCTAAAGCCTGCACTACTAAAGGAGGACATTAACACAGGCATAAACCTCCAAACCACAAATGTGGTCATATCAATATTAATTCTCCATTTAAATACAATATAAGCTCACATATAAAATATTACAGGGTTGGGGTTGATATACATTACTAAAATAATATTATAATTAGAGCAAAAACGTGGGGTGGCTTAGCCACTTAGCTTATGAGCTAACTATGATTGGACACCGCTAAACCTCTGAATAACACACGCTTAACATAATTCGTATTAACATTTCTTATTTCAAGCCTCCAGACATTCTGTAACAAGACACCCACCTGTCTCATGGACGCACACAACTATAGAAAACCACAGAAAGCTTTAACAAAAGGGAACACATGCCACCATTACCGCATGTCAAGGCTGAACTAATACAGCAGCATGAAAAAAACCTTAACTCAAAAGGCGGCCGCGCCCTCTGGTGGGCGGCATAAGAATTACAGCTAACATAAAATTATACTGCAGAGTCCTGTCTTTATAACAGTAAGAAAGGAAGATCTCACCCAGAGAAGTGCACCACTGCCCCCTCCTGGATTATAAGAAAATTCAGCGAGCAGCTGCCCCAGAATGCTTAGCAGGATTTAAGCCAATAAAAGCTGTAGAGACATCAAGACGTCAATGGCACTGAGCGTTCAGATTCAGTTTGACGTCAATGTACGCCTTAGTTTACCATGTTTCTATGGTTACACTTTAGAATTTTTTTCTAAAGGAACTATCAAAGCTTATTACAGTAGCTCTATTT
>SSNP01000003.1:1143500-1251485 GCA_006937955.1 Pachypanchax playfairii
AGTTTGGATGTGAAGCCCTTCAAATTAAAGCTGAGGGTCTGCACTTTAAGCCCATATTGGTTCTATAACGGTATCTTGAATATGTTTGGGTAAACAGCTAAAATAACAAAACTTGTGTTAGTGTCCAAATATATATGGACCTGACTGTATTTCACCATAAGTCACCATCAGCCTCATTTTATAAGTGATACAAGCACAATCATCATCAAAAGAGAAAATAGTGAAAAGAAATAAACCGTTAAATTAAATCCTTGAGGTAAAAGAGTTTTAACTGCCTGAAATCTAAAAAAAAAAACAACTGTGTGAGTTAGCAGCTGTTCCAACATTTGAAACCTGTCTTAAATGGGATGTTGCTGGGAGCTTTCTTTAATATTCATGAAGTACTGAGAGGGCTGAGATCTCTACGCAGTCAGGAGCAAGTAGATTTACTGTTATTAGTCCTGCTAAACAGAGACCAGAAGAAGAAACACAATAAATCTCTAACTTTTCCTTTAACATAGCAGCTTATGATACAAACATTAGAAGACTTTTTAAGAGTGGAAATAAAAGCCCGAGTGTTAAAAGGTTGTAAGTAAATCTAAATCAACAAAAATGAGAAAAAAACATGAAGAAAAGAACAAAAGCTTCAGCACAACCAGGACCAGATGTTCATTTTGCGTCCATGTTATTCATTTTGAAAAGGACGGGTTGTTTGCACAAATCTGTCATTTGTGACACAGTTTGAATAATGACACCTTCTCCTTACATGCAGAGTGCTGTCAAGTGATTAGTTCAGCTTATAGATTTTCCATGTATTTTTTTAATACATGTTTCCTCCAATTTTTTTCCAAAATATCAAAGCTCAAACACCTTGGAGGACCAATATCTAAATAAGTACTGGTAAATATCCAGCCAGACTTCTTTAAAAGGTTTTCCCTCATTTATTTTAAATGTCTTTCCATCCATTAATTTTAATTTATTTATACAAGCATAGGTCACTACAGTCCAACTCCTCCTGGGGGATCCTCTGCTCTGAGACCTCCTCATGTCTGAAACAAACAGAGCAGACATACTAATCAGATGCCTGAAACACTTCATTTAACTCCTTTTGATTCCAAGAAGATTCTCCTCTGACTCAGAGCTTCTCTGTATCTATGGGGAGATTCTCAGCTAATCTCTAAAGCTGATACACTTGATGTATCAGCGTCGGAATTAAACTGGACTCCAAACAGTCCGCCTCCTTATATTTTTTTTTCCTTCTCTTTGAATTCTTGCTTGTATGTTCTCTCAATGTAAGTCGCTTTGGATAAAAGCGTCTGCTAAATGACAGTAGTAGTAGTAGTAGTAGTAGCTGAGCACAGCACAAAATCAGACACTTGTATCCAGGAGCTTATTTATTAAATCATGATTTCAAATCTCATGAAGATGGGTGAATGTGGGTGAACATGGGTGAACATGGGTGAACATGGGTGAACATGGGTGAACATGGGTGAACATGGGTGAGGGTCAGATAAGCCAGTAGATCGAGAGCATTGTCTTTTTGCTCCTTCTTCATCACCACTGTCTGGAACCCTCATTACTGGGAACAAAGCTCAGATTTGTTGGTCCATTTCTTGTTCTTAAGAACAAAGTACTGAGATACTCAGATGAAATATTTTAATTTTATTTTTTTATGGAGATGTATGTCTTTAGACTTCCACAGTGCTGTGCTTTTATGGACTTTAAAATCACTAAAAAATGGCTTATATTCTCACCTGAATCTGAAATGGAAAACTGTCAGGAGATCATTTTAACTTGATATTAATTCCTGAATTTGACATTGATACACAGACTTCATTTAGCTTTAATTTTACTTAAAGAGTTCATTTAACTCAAGTAGAATCACATTAGAATTTGATTATTTTTTTAAGGACCACAGACTTCAGATAGAACCCAGTTCATTGGTAATGCTCTTTAAACCTTACTTTGTAACTGGTCAGCACCAGGAATAAAAGGGATTAAAAAAATGGTACTTTGTTTGAGCACGAGTCTAAAACAGCAAGTGGCTGCAGTGTGGAAAGGCTGTTTGCAGCATCAATCAATAGCTTATGTCTATAATGTTTACCCCCAAAATAATGCAAATAAAACCAGACAATCATACAGTTCAACAGCCCTCAGCAGGTGGACAAAATAGTTTAAGTTAACTGCAGTTGGAAGAATAGCTTCAGAGGTTTACTATGCAAAAACCTGCCTTTCATTCAACAATCTGTATTAAATATGTTTAATACTGCAAACTGACATATAAAATATGTATTTGTAATAGAATATATGTTTGAACTGCATCATTGTGCTTGGATAGATTAATTCTGCAGTCCAGCAGGTAAAAGAGGCTGCAGAATATGTGAAAGGGAATCCAATAAATAATGCCAAGATGCTTCAGTGGAGGCTGTCGGCTTTGAAATCCACTTTCCGGTTAAGTCACATTCCCACATGGCTCTCTTCATTTTACATTAAAATAGCCATATGTGGCCCAATTGCTGTATAACCAATACTTCTACCACACACACAAATACACACTCATGTGCAGATTACACCTCATCTCTGGTGGAGGCTGTCAGGTCTGTGGAGGTGCTGATCTCAGAGCAGCCATCTAAGTGTTGTTTCTGTCTAAGTGATTCCGTTGGTATACGTTTGCTGCCACGTTTGCTCCATTATTCAGGTGTAAGAGCTCGACGGCTCTTTGGTTGTTATGATATCTCAATTCATCAATTAGTGTTCTCTGTTAATGTTCATTAATACAGTAGGATACTGCCTTTGCTGTGAATTAGAAGCCAAAAGGTGCCTTGGTATTATTAAAGTCAATGAATGTACATTCATTTGGCATCTCATTGGTCTATAGTGTGAACATGAGTGATCAAATTACCAGTTTTACATTTTCTAACATTTCTCACATTTTATAGGATAGACTGGATGCATTTGGAACACCTTCAATAAGTTGCATGTGCAACCTGATATATACTTTCTGCTTGGCACACGAGCATCAGTGTCATTTTCAAGTATAGAAAATTTGAAATAATGCCTATCTGAGGATATTTGAAAAAATGCTTTTAAAGTGAAGCTTTCCATTTCCTCACCTCTTCCACACTGAATCACTTCTCTACCTTCCATGACTGTCAAGGTTAATTTGAATCAATGTAGACATAAATTTGATCTGAGGTATTGTATGACACTGTGTCATGCAAGATCGTTGTAAAATCTATTAACATGTACAGTGTCTCGTCTGTATAATTTTAATGCAACTCATTCTTTCTGGTTATTCACTGTAAATTTACCAATTTCATGTCTGATTTAAATAACATGCCAAGCAGACAAAATAAACAAATAGCCTATATAAAATGGATGTTTGTTATAGATTACTTAAAATGTCCACACATATACGTATGGAAATTGTGTTTCACTTGCTTTTCAGTATAGATAATTACACATTGAAGCAAAATTAATGGGGCATGTATTAAAACGGCAGTGTATTTAATCTTAAAAATCCCAGAGCAATATATTTATTTTGTATTTATTTATTTTTGGTGGGTTTATTTAACATCATTTTAACTCACATCTCCAGTGTTTCCTCTTGAGATCACCCATGCTGGAGCTGAGCCCCATATGGTCCCTACAGTGGATTCCTGATGGGCTCCCAGTATGGATGACTCTCTGGTTCACCTCCTTGCAGTGGGGTGTAGTTATTTTTTAATTTTTTTCATTGTGTTGCTTGGTTGTATGTTTTAGTGGGTATAATCATGTCTCTTTTATTTAAATGAATTGTATTTGTAAGCACTCTCTGCTACATTTGTATGAATGAAAGTTGATTGATTGTTTGTTTATTGACGATAAATCAGAATCAGATTGATCATGAAATTGGATCTGAAATGATCACAATCTTTGCATAAAACAAAATAAATCATATTTAATAAGAAAGTTGATCTTGAAGACGAAAAAAAAACGAGTTCAGAGAAAAATAAACGATACAGTCTCAAACTGATATCCTTCCGCCTAATTGGCTCGTGCCGCTGCACCTATTTCTCCCTCCGCCTGCTTGATCGCTCAGAGAAGAGATGAAACGCCGTCTTTCTCCTCCAGGTCCAGCTGTGAGGAGTGTCCAGCAGTGGAGACACACTGTTATCGATGCTCTCCACTTAATGCCACCACAGTTTTAGACAACTGCTTGAAATACCTGCGGGAGACATGGAGGCGTTTGGGGTGATTTTAGGGATTTTCCAATACGCGGGACTTTACATTCAACTTAACGCAGGTCTGAACGACGGATACGTAAAGGTGGATAATCACATCTCTGGAAATGGTAAGCTGTTTCTGTTTGAGAGGAGAAACGGGATCATTTTATCACTGATTCAAATAAATATTGAGGTGGATTTGAAGTTAAATATGTTTGGAATTTTGGGAGATTCCCTCTCCCACCTTTATTCTTGTATCCACAAAAACGCAAGACTAATTGTAATACTTGTGTAAATAAACAGTGAACTCACTTTTAGCTTATTTTGTCTGTACGTTATTATTATTATTATTATTATTATTATTATTATTATTATTATTATTATTTGATACTAAATTAGTTTCAAATTCCTCTGATAGCTTATTGACATGAAACAAATGAGTCACTGCAATACTAGGTTGTGCAAAAATAATTAAAATAAAGGTGATCGTTTGTCACTAGTTGGTACATTTTCCGAAATATTATTGTATCCTCTAACACTTTGTTTTAAAATACAGTAATATATTCCTGGATATTTTTCTGTTTTCCTTGGAACTGAATTTAAAACCCTTTAAGCTTTCAACTTCACGAGAATTAGGGGTCGATTCCCTTTATAAATAAGGTGATGGCCACATACAAACCAATTCATGTGTGTTTGGTGTGTGTTGGCAGGGCAGCGGTGCGCGTGGTGCGCTGCGCTCAAGTTAAAAAAGGGCGCAGTGCTTAGTGACATCATCTTACTGTGTCCAATCAGAAGGTAGCCTATTACACAGTACACACACTTTAACACATAGGACTTTGACTGTGTGTGTGAACTGATCACTCTTGGATCTGCTTTTTGTTTTCACGAGATTCTCCTTCAACAACGTCGGGATGTTGCTCTCTGCTCCTTGTAAAGTAAACGTGGAGGTCCTGCAGAGCCTGAACTCTCAGAAGTCGGATACTGTTAACTACTGTGCTCTTTTTTCTCCTACTCTCATATCAGGGCATTTCTCTAATCTGACACGATGCATTCAAGGTGCAGTTGGGGAAAACTAGCTTCAAACTTTTCTGATTTTAAGTCTGATCTCCCAGGAACCAGCTCTAGCCCCTTTTTCTTTTTCTTTCTTCCTTCCTTGATTAAATAAATTCATCACAGCTGAAGTATGTTATAGTCTGGAAGCTTGGTTTGCTTGGCTGTTTTAACCTCAAGTTACCTCAACCTCAAGTTACATTTCCTCTTCCGTTCATATCCTGACATGTTTGGCTACAATCATGTGATTCTTATATTTTTTTATAGTAATATTAATATGACTGAGGGACATGAAGCTGCTTGGAAATGGGCCAGGTGCCTTTACCTTAAATATGGAAATCTAAAATCTGACAGCTGTGGTCTTTGCTTTATCTGGTCCATGTTCAGTGTGGTGCACACAACCACACCAACCAGAGCATGTTTGTTCCCTTTAAATAGACTGGTAAAAAATAAAGACATGTGATACTAATTAACTCATTCAGTGCCAGCCATTTTCAGATTTCTCTCCCCCTCAGTGCCAGAGATATTTAGCATTTTTACTGATTTTTGAAGGCTCAGAATATTTTCTCTTGTGACTATGTGAATTCTGAAACTACCATCACAAAGATTAGTCTTTCTTCTTTCAGCAGCAAAAAAAAAAAAAAAAATGTTTCTACCTCTTTCTGTTATTTAGTAATCTTCAGTACAAAAGAGCAACTTTCATCAAAACACACCTGCTTCAGGACAGAAAATTGAGTTAAAGAGTGTTTTGTGTAAAGAGGTTTTTCAGGCAGATCAGTGACTTTGATGTAAATATTTCATGTTTCAATGATTCATGCAGCATCTAAACCATGTTTTACTAATATCAAAGTAAAAAATAAACAGTAAAAAAGTACTTTTGATTGTTTATTTTATGTCTAAAAATAGTCATTTATAGACAATTTCAACATTTGAAAAAAATAAAAGAAAAAAGCGACAGATTTCTGATTCAGATACTCTGAGTGTGTGTGTATGTCTGTGCGTGTATGTGCACGTGCGAGTGAGTGAGTTAGTCAGTTCGTCCCACCCCTCGGCCATCAGTTCATCTATCTGTGTGTTTTATGCAGCAAATTGTTCTTTATTTTGGTCCCTGCTGCCTGCAGAAAGCTGTAACAGGAGATACTGGTCTGATGAATTCGTCTCAGCTCCACTTTTATTCATGTAATCAACTCCACCACCTTCTCAGTTCCATAAATTCTATGTTTTTCTGTAATAATCACGTCACAGCCGCTTCAGAGACTCTGATTCTCTCTTCTGCATTCACCGTCTCTCTCTTTCTGACTGCCTTGCTCCTCCCCCGCTCCACATGCCTTTATAAAAGGGTAAGAAAGGAAGATCTCACCCAGAGAAGTGCACCACTGCCCCCTCCTGGATTATAAGAAAATTCAGCGAGCAGCTGCCCCAGAATGCTTAGCAGGATTTAAGCCAATAAAAGCTGTAGAGACATCAAGACGTCAATGGCACTGAGCGTTCAGATTCAGTTTGACGTCAATGTACGCCTTAGTTTACCATGTTTCTATGGTTACACTTTAGAATTTTTTTCTAAAGGAACTATCAAAGCTTATTACAGTAGCTCTATTTCATTAGTATTTTTTAATGTAGTCTATTTAACCAAAGTTCAAAAAGGGATGTCTGGTTCAGTTTTCCTTTAGCAAGTTCCTGTGTTATTTCTGTGACGATTATGTTTTTCTTAGATTTTTGGACTAGGGTAAAAGAAAAACAAATAAACAAGCAACCACACACACAAAAAGAGTCACAGTATCTTTTATTGTTAGTAATCCTCTGAAGATTTTTTTTAATAAGGTTGTTTGATAAATTGCCCAAGCAGAGGGGAGCTGAGCCTTCATGCATAGCAGGGAAGCTGTATGCACTGTTCTGGAGAGTGCTTGTTAGATTCAGCCCTGACTCATTCGTTTCAGATAAGTGCATCTGGCCCCGGCACCTCAGTTTCCACTTGAGCTGAAGTGTAGATTGGATCACCTGCAAAAAAAATTACATGTATCTTGTGAAGAAAAAAAAAAAAACCCTGTCAGCTGGACCAGCAGCTTATTGTTGCCTCGTGCATTATTATGACTCTATGCCTCATGTAAATAAGGTTAAATCTCATTAGTTAAATAATGTGAAAAGTTGAAACTGTTTGTGCATTTGAATTGTTTTGTAATGATTTGACCTTATTGAGAACACAAGGAGACTATAATATAGCTGTTCACTTAAATCTCTTAGCATTTTGATTTAAATTTATTTTAAATATACCACTTACAGTGCACGAGCCCCAACCAATTCATTAGGTTTCCAAAGTGTCAGGGATTCTCTGATAGGTGTCCTCTTAATGAGGTTGGCCAGCCCAGGCAGTTTTCATTGGCTTTCAATTAAAAGGAGCTCCGACAGTGTAAGTCGGGGTGGGGGAGGACAGATTATAGAGTCACGCTGTAACAGCAGAGGCTGGCGGTGGGCTGGTTAGAAAGGGCAGGATGATAAAGGAAGGCTGAAGCAAAGCACACCTTGACTGTATTTACAAAAGACAGAAATGAAAATAGGATGTCACGACTTGAAGGGCTGCCTTCTTCATCAGGTGAAGCACTGGAGGTGTTTTGAAGAAATTCTTTCCCGAGCTACTGAAAGAAAATAGTATGAAAAGTAGCTTTTCTGTGAATATGCAAGTCACATTTGGGTTAAATCTTAGAATTCTGATAGTATGCAAAAAAAAAACAACTAGGAAAATAACTATAACTCTGGATACTGTGAAAACAAAAGTATTGTATTAAGAGAAAACAAAAGTCTATGATAACACAAGAAAAACGAGGCAGGCTAAATTAAACTGTGCAGAGGTAAAGTAGGACAATCACAGAAGGAAACAAAGAAACAAGAGGAAATCAGATAATGAACTCCAGGGATTTATATATTGAAGGAGAGTAAACAGAACTGCACAACAGGTGCGGTAATCCCCATCTAAGATCAGAGGCCTTGTTACGAAGCAAAATGCAGACCCTATCACCATGACAACATATACGGAAAACACATGCTCTTTAGCAGGTGGATTTTTTAGATAGGATATCAAACAGGGCTTCCTGACATCAGTGTGTACACGTTGAGCCTTCACTTTCTTTTCTGTCTCTTTAAGAGACATATTGTTGCATCTAACATTCACTGAGAAGCGTCTTCATGTCAAGTGCTTCTATTGGTTAAAACTGACTGATCACTTTAAAGGTTGTTGCTGTTATTTTTTTATTTTTTTTAATTTAGAGTTAATGATTACTGTTTTTTTTCCCCATGACTCTTTAGGACAATGTAGGGCAGATGAACAGCTTCCTTCATGGTCCATAAACTTGTGTGTGAATGTTTTTTGTCTCTATGTGTGACTGAATAATTTCAATCACAGGTTAACTAAAATTCCTTAACAATAATTAGCTGTATTGTTAAAAAATAAACCAGTTTCCAGTTAGCAAGATGAGAATTACTGGATTAAATTGTTTTGTATAATTGACCTTCACTTTGTGTTAAAAGCATTTGAAAACAGGATTATATCTGTTAGAATAAGATGAACAATCCGTGTATCCTTCGTCCTTCTTATTTTTAATTGATAAACGAAAATCAAAAACTGAAAATCTGATTGTTTTTTTTTTGTTATTTGATTTTGAATCAGAAAAAAAAAAAGAAAATTAACTTGTTTTTCATATTTAAAAATTTCGTTTTGGATCAAAAATACGAAATTGAAAAGGGTCCGCACAACAGAATATGTTTTTAATATTTAATTGCTGGGTTGTGCATCACCCGCCGGAAGTTGTTCTGCGAGCAAATAGGCGGGCTTGTGTGGTTCATGTATATAAATATTTATATAATGGCAAGACGAGACGAGATGAGACAAGACAAGACATTGCACCCACCCTGTCTATTTGGTGGTGGTCACAGGGTCCAGTGGTCTCTGGCAGCCTCACCTCTGTCAGTGTGAGTCCCAGGACAGCTGTGGTTACAATGTATGTGTAGTTTAATATTACCAAACATGTGAGTGTGTGTGAGTAACAAACTGTAGTGCGCAGCGCTTTGTGTCCTCTGATTTAAAACAAATCCACTTTACAAGTGCACTTCATTTACCATAACTGAAATTCACTGCATGAAAATCATATTTCAGTATCAAACGGCAGCCAAACTAAAGCAAAATAGACATGTTTATTGCATGTTCTTGTTGAGGCCTTCTGAATCCAACATACATACCGAGCTGAAGGTCCTAGTGTTCACATCTCAGAGAAAACACAAACACAATCATAAAAAACTTTCCAAGGTCGTCATGGTTGGACTGAACATAGCCTTGTCTTTCATCACCGGGTATTCCAGATGGACTCACAAGCAACTTTGAAAATTCTTGTGAGCACTGGGATGTGTTGTCAACAACATGTGCTACATCAAGTTGCCACAAACTGGGAGGAAATGCAGGAATATCTTCTGAGGCCTGTGTCCCAGGGGCCATGAAAAATTCACTCCACAAGCCAGAAGTATCGGTGGAAACAAGCAGACAGCTGCTTGCTTGATTACCTGTGTCATTCTTATTTCATTATTTTTACCTTCCACCTTGAGTTTAGACTGAAGGTCTTGCGGTGAATGTTTATTTCCCACAGGGCACTCTTATCTGCACGCCCTGTTGCTGATTCAGATCTAAATACAGAATGATTGACTTGTGGTTAAATTCTCTAACCATGTAATAATGTTTTGGGGTTTTAAAATTTATTTTTATTCTATTTAGTGTGAAAATAATGTTACTAGTTGCAAAAATTAATAATTAATATTTAAAACATGTTTTTGTTGTTTGGGATTTTTTTGCATGCTTTTACATACAAATATATATTCAATAAATCAGCATTAAAATTGTTAGTTAGCTTGTTGCATGAAAGGATAAATCTTTTTAAGATGAAGATAAATATCATCAGCAGGTCCTCTTATTGCAACAGTTTCCTACTGCTTCATTTAACTCTCCCTCTGGGTCTCTGAGATTATTAAACCCATTCATCAAATTAGTGAAATACTTTCTCTCACTAAGAATCTGTTCACAGGGTATTTACATACATCTTGGTGGAAATTATGATATGAATCTGTATTTGTGTCTAGGTATTTGCATTTCTTTTTCCCTAAAGATGTGATTCAGGGACATTAAATCAATGAATCTGATTTTACTTCCTGGTCCTGTTAGGAAACACCTTTTAAGGTAAAATAAAATGTTTGCATTTAAGCTAGAGAAAGATTTCTAAAATTTCTTCCACCGACTAGAATCATCTTTTAAAATGCAACTATAAAAGGAGGAGAATGAAATGACAATTTTAAAGTAGCGAGTGCTTCAGGAAAAAAAAAAAAAGGAATTCCATCTGTAAAATATTATTATAGAATAGATTTTCAAGATTTAAAAGTGAAAACTTAAGGAAAAGTCTAGCTTAACCATAGATGCTGATTGGAAAAACAGAATGTAACATACACAACAATGTACTGTTACAAAACCTGGAAAACATTTTTAGTTTCTTTCAACATGTACTAAGTGTTTCTGCATGGAAATGACAAACTGGCATTATGTCTGTATCTGCAACAATTCAAGGCTAAACATGGCAGTGAAAATCAAAGCACCTCATAGTGCTTGTTATGTTTGTGTGTCTTTTTTCATTCCCTGAGAAAACTTCTAGCATTCAGTCATTTTTTTATAACCACTCTTTAGGACAGGGATCAGCAACATGGTGCCTTGCAATTACCACATTAGTAGATCAGTCTGTTCTAAAAATAGCAGTCTTCAAAATTAATTTTGATCCTGTGTTGATTCTTATTTAATCACATTTGCATTTATATAAATATAAAAGGACAAAATCTTTAAAGAAATATAACAAAAATGTTTAGATCAGATCAAACTGGCAGCTCTTTGTATGGCTCAGTACCTGGGAAGTAGCTCTCAGTTTCAAAAAAGTTAGTGACCCCTGCTTTACCACCCTGCACATGTTGCCCATCCATCAAAGAGCGCCTATATTTAAACTTGTAACATGTTCTTTGGCTCGATTAACTCCTGAATGTTTGTTGCTTCTTCAAACTCAGCTTTCAAAAATACACCAAAGAGCAACAACACAACTCCAAGTGTGGTGTCCTCCATTACTGTTTGTGGTGAACGTCGTGTGCATAACTGATGTAATCATGTTACCAGTCGGTCTATTAGTTCTCATAACACTCGGAGAGTTGTTATAACTGGTAACTATCATGGTGCAAGCTCATTACCTCTGTAACTGCATTTATGTCATGCACATAAAATTTACATATCAAGCTCCTCCATCACTTGATGTTTAAACATTAAGCAGGAATCTATATATGTTTTTTCAGACCTGGCTGCCTGACAATAATCCCCTCCTACTTAGTATGCATTTACTTTTTAGAAATATTCAGTCAATTTGTTTTTGTCAGATTCTATCACTGTATAATCTATAAGAAAATAATAATGTATATGATGATTTATGATGATTTCTAAAACACCAACCCAGCTAAACTGCACCTCAAGTTAAAGTTACAACATTTTAACATGTATTCTCTTATAGAACAGATACTGAACATGTTTGTAGATGATTTGGTAGAAACAAGAGTTTACAAATCGCTCGCTAGGCTCAGGAGGTGAGAGAGTGGTGATTGGTGCAGGTAACAGAGGTGATGAGGAAGTGAAGGGACGGATACGGAAGGACGGATGATGATAGACTTTGAAAAAAAAAAAAAAACTTTGGAAATGGCTGTAGTTCTACATCAGGGGTCTCAAACTCCAGTCCTCGAGGGCCACTATCCTGCATGTTTTAGATGTTTCCCTGCTTCAACACACCTGATTCAAATGAACAAGTCGTTAACAGGCTTCTGCAGAACTTGTTGAAATACAGAGGATTTGAATCAGGTGTGTTGAAACAGGGAAACATCTAAAACATGCAGGATAGTGGCCCTCGAGGCCTGGAGTTTGAGACCCCTGTTCTACATGTTCAATGTGACCTTCACAATATTGGACAGGACTGTTGATCCTGGGGATTTAGTTCCATTTAGTATGTCTTCTCTGGTTTTGTTTTCCTCTGGGTTTAGTTATAGGTTTGTTTTGGGCCATTTGCTCCTCCTTCTGCTCCTTTATGTCCTCTTTTGTTTCTCCTGTTCAGCCCTTCCTGTTTTGCTTTTATTTTGATATCCTTTGTGCTCCCTGTTTCCTTTGTGTCTCTCACCAGCTTGTTCTCTCTCTGTCTCCTCAGCTGTGTCCCGTTATGTCTCGTTAGCCCTTTGTGTTCAGTTTGTATTAAGGCTGCACTTTTAGTTTCCTCCTTTGTCTGGTGCTTATCAAAGATTTCCTGCTCGTCTCACTTTTGGATGTTGACCTCCTCTTTGCTCCCCTCTCCCACAGTAAGTTTGTTTTCTTATTGTTCGCTGCCTCGTCAGCCTGTTTATTTTGTTATTATTAATAAAGTGTTTAATTTAGTTCCTGGCTCCTGTCTCCTGCATTTGGGTCCAACACTTATAGTACAGAACGGGACAAGGACTGATAACACTGGCTGCTGATTTATGTCTTTTATTTTGTTCAGAACCTGAACTGAGACATTTTTTACTTTTATTCTAAAAGCGAAGCCTCTTTTCTCTTTGAGCAGTTTGCCCGTGTTTATATCTCCCATTGCACTATTTTCTTCTCTCCTTTTTTTTCATTATTGTACCTCCTTTTCATTTTTAATGAGCCTCTGGTGGATAGAGAGCAGCTATCACTTCTATCACTGCTTGCTGAGCGAGGTGAAAAATACTACGGAGGGCCTTTTAAATATGCATGTACTCTGTGTGCAGCTTCAAATAACTTCAGCTTGAGGAGGGTTCTGCCTTTATGAAAATCTGGACTTGGATGAGCCCAAACGAACTCATTCTTTTCCAGCTCCATACTATAAACGAGAGTCCAGTGTTCTCGAGATTTCCCCAAAGTCAATATGCTCTTCAATACATCTTTTTTGCAGCCAAGGCCAAAAAAATTTGCCAGTGAATTCAGCTTTTTTGTTGATTTAGCTTTCTAGCAAGGTTACAGGATTGATTTCAGGAGTTGCTGCAGGGCTTAATGTCAGAAAACACACATCGCCTCAGAAAGTCTGTTTATCAACAAGTCATGCTCTACAACCAGTTGGAAGAGGCTGCCTGCGGGATTATCAAATCCTGTTAAGGGATTAGAGTTGAAGGAGAAATAAACTGGATGTAAAAAGGGTCAGATTATAATATTTGTGTTTTATGAGGCTAAAAAAACCCACCAGGCAGCTTTAATAATGTTTTTAAATGTGCTATTAATGCAAAATTGTATAGTTACATTTAGGTTTGATTCTTTAATCTCATCTGATAACATTTTGTAAATGGCTAGATTATCTTGAGATTTTAAAAAATGATTCTCTATTTGTGGTTAAAATAATTTGAGATCTGAATCCGTCCGTCCATCCATCCAGGGCCAGATTTGGAATCACCAATTAGCCTATCATGTTTGTTTTAGCAAGAAATCAACACACAAGCATGGAAAGAACATGCACGCTCTATGTAGAAAGGCCCAAGTCAAGAATTGTACCTTCATGCTTTGAGAGTTTTATTGGCTGAAATGATCACAGAACGGTTTTATTCTCCTCATGACAAGGACACGTGAATTTAGGATTAATAATTAGACTGCTGGCATGAGAACGCTCCAGATATTGTGTTTCACAAAAGTCTTTGTCTAATTGCAACAAAAAAAGACTAATCAGACTATGTGACCAAAACAGATTTAGAAATTTGAACATAGGACTCCTGGTTATGTTGAGTTGCTTGCATGATGTAGAAAACACATTTCTGTATAGTTTATAGGATTTTTTTTTTTTATCCCTCGTGTCACTGTGTGTGCCAATTTATTTCAGTTCCTATATCACTTTCTTTGTTTTTCTTTTTCTGAAGTCCTTTTTCAGAACCTTCTTTTCTCAGCTCACCTCTGCCCCATCTGTCTTTCTACTTGTCCTTTCCTTCATCCTTCCTTCTTCACTACTCTTCCTTTCACCTGAAAGGTTTCACCCACACGTCATTTCACTTTCCAGTAAATAGAGCTAAAAGGGGCAGCGTGCCACAGGTCTGATTTAAAATGACCCAGTCCCTTCAGTGACCCTAAAGTCCTTTGCTTCGGCCATCTGCTCTTCTGCTTTTTTCTTTAAACTAACAAAACTGAATTATTTCTCTGCTCACAGACTTTGTTTATTGCCAGGGTTCTTTAAAAGAACTTTTTTTCAACTCATGGAACAGAAACTCTGTTTCCAGGACTTTTTACATTTTCACTTTAGGCTTGGATTTATGTGCGTCACATCTCAGCAAACATTTTTCTAACCACAAGAGGGAGCTGTTTCCAGCCACGAAATATTGTGCCCATGACTAAAAGTTTGGAGATACCTTGCCTTACCTCAAAAATATGTTGTGAAAACTTCTCATGAAGAAGTAGAAAATAATTCAAGTCTCAACTTTTCAGGTTTAATGATAGCAGCATGATTTAAAGTTGAAGCAGGTTGGAGACAGTAGACGGAGGCCTGAACCGAAAAATGGATTCATACATCAGTCTGTGTTAATCAAATTGAGCTCAGATTTTATTAGGATTAAAAAACGTCATCTCTGATTTGCTATATATTCATCTGCAGCTTATACCTGGGTTCCCATCACAGAGCAGTGTTTAGTTGCCCTGCAGAGCTTTACGTTCTGCTGACCAACACCTGCTGGTGGTCCCACGGTCCAGATATAAACAACGGGGTGATCGTGCCTTCGCTGTGGTCGGACCAAAGCTCTGGAATTTGATGCCTTTTGAATCACGTTCTGTCACAACTCTCTCCTTGTTTAAGGCCAGATTGAAACATCACTTGTTTAAATGAGCTTTTCAGTGGTGAGTGTCGCGTCACTTGGAAACTATTTTTTAGTTATTTTTGTGGATTTGACTGCTTATGTATTTCTTGCTTTTTAACCTTCTTTTTGCTGTTCAACCCCTTGGTGCAACCGTTGGTTGTGGTAAAGCGCTTTTATAAGTAAAATTTGATTGTTTAAAGTTATTGCTTATATCTGTGCAAACACATCTTTCATTTTTTTTTTTTTTTAAGTGAAATCATGTAATTCATTATTTTGGGCTCTGAGGAATAGAAATCGTGTAGAAGTTGTTTTGGTATGATTGCGTTTCTTCAGCCCCTCTTTTGTTTCTTTGCCTCTTCCTTTTCAGCTCTTTTCACAGAGGTGCCCCGTGACATCTCAGCGCACAGCGGCGAGGATGTGGAGATGGCTTGCTCTTTCCGTGGAGCGGGCTCAACCTCTTACTCCCTGGAAATCCAGTGGTGGTACATCAAGAACCACAGAGACTGGCAGGAAGCATCTGCACAGATAACAAATAATGTAAGTTACCAGTTTTTGTCTTTAAACACATTTATACAGTGGGTTAGGATATGGGGAAAAAATAAAGAAGGTTGTAATTATACTCACCTAAATTCAACAAACTGTTAAAACATCCAACTGCAACTACACAAAAAAAGGATTAGTTGACTAAACTTGTTTGTTTCTTTTAAACAGGTTTCCATGGATTTGTAACTCAAATCCGTAGAAACTGGTGACAACTTGACTTACACTATCTTTTGATGAATGTAATGAGTGCAAATTGACCATTTTCAATGTCTGAAACTAATCTGACACCATAGACTCTACAGTTGGCTGCAAGTTGTTTAGCTGAATTTGCTGTAATATTTGAAAGATCCAGATTCTTGGAGTCTGAGTCACTGTTATGTGAATCTAAACTTAATAAAAGCATCTTTAATAGTGATAGTTTTAGCTGCATCTGGTTTAGTTTTAATTGACAAACTATTGGTGCTTATTCAGAATAACTTACACTTTCAGTAGTAAATACAAAATACAGGCCTGGGTCAAAATACGGCGTTCTGGTAGAGGTTATATATATTCAACAGGTGGAAAGTGTATCATTAATACACTATGAAAACATGTTTGGATTATTTCATGTATCAAGCTTTAGAGGGTTAATATCATGCATACTGTAGAAAAGTTGTTTTTTGTTCCAAATAATTGTTATTTCTTAGTTTTGTTTTTTTGTTAAATAAGCTATTGATGTCAATGCTCTACTGTCTTTAACACAGCATCACACTACCAACACCTGATGGTGTAACATCTGATGTCATTTTGATTTGTTCTAAAAAGTCTGATTTTAATTCATAGCATTTGATTTTGTTACACAGATTCTGTCATATCCCGCAGAACCACTTCCTGTATTTCTGGGATCTGCGTGGACCGACTCTTAAGTTTTCTGTTTCTCAGTAAAAGTAAAATGTAATGTGGCAGAAACCTTGTGACATAGAAAGGAAGGTATAATTGCTGATTAGCATTTCTAGCAGTGGGGTAGCTGGTTGACCCCACGCCCCCTGGGGGATGCTCAGACTCCCCTGTTGTGCCTCTAGACGTTATAATTGGCAATGAGGAAAAAAATAGATTTTCAAAATCTGTCTCTGCTCCATGCATAATTCATAGCTATGCCCAAAAGAACACCTCAGTGCTTTTGCATGCATAATTACACTCTCTCCTGCTCAGAGGATTACTAGCATAGTGATGTACAGTTTATGTTGATGTAAACGCACACAGACAAGGCTGAATTACAATTATTTTTAAATCCTGTTATAGAAAGGCTTTGAAAACATCTGTATTGTTCTCTTTTTGTGTGTGTGTTGCCCCAGTTTAAAATTTCTTGCAAATAAGATCCTTTTAGAGCTGCACATGCAATGCTGTGTTCCTGTTTCTTTGCAGGTTGGTGCCCAGGAGGAGATGTCCAAAGATGCAACCAAAATAAGTGTAAGTAGCTTCTATTTGCCAGCACAAATCCAATATCTGTATTTCCAAAATACTTTGATTTAAAATACCTGGCCTTCGTCCTCACCAGGTGGTTAAAGTGGCTGGTAGCAATATCTCCCACAAACTCCGTCTCTCCAGCGTCAAACCAGCAGACGAGGGCGTCTACGAGTGTCACGTCATCGATCGCAGTGGTCCTGTGGTGCAGCGCCACCGGGTGCAGGCTTACCTCCAAGTGGAACCTGAGGGAAATCAGGGGTCAGGTGGAGTTCAGCTGCAGGAACCAGAACACGGGTCACAGGGGGTGAGCCGTTTCTCCCTCCTGTAGACAGGGAGCAGGGAACTCAGGAGGAGGTCAGCTGACAGCAACATTGACTGTAAGGGAAGATTTCGATCTGCTTTTTCATCACGTATCTCTGTAAAGGACTCTCATCTCGTCATGTATTACCACACAGTTGATGAGTTGTTAGTAACTCATTGTGCTTAACGATTTGTTTATCTGTTATTGCAGCAGTTTTTTTTTTTTTTTTTTGGATTTGAATATCCTGAAAACACCAAGTTTATGTGTGAAAGCAACCGAGTGGAGTCTGTCATACCTAATGAAAAGCATATGATTAAACTGTGATTAAAACAAATTACATCATTTCAAATTCCGAAAGAATATTTTAGGTATTTTTTAAATTAAATTACATTAATCTACAAATGCACTTGATTTACTTGTATAACCCAAATCAAAATAATCTGCTTTTTAAACAAATCTTAATGCAAATATGTGTCCCTATCACATTAAAAACAGCTCAGAAAATCTTCTGCAAAAGTTATACATTTTCTGTGGACTTTAAATTTGCATTCACCTCTTAAGTGCATTTTGGTCTAATGATACACTATATGTACATTACTGTTTTATTTATACTAGTACTTTCCTGTTGTTCTCAGTTTTACTGTCTCAATATTTAGGAAAAGATATTTTTGGATGCTCACTTCTCTACTGTGTTTGTTCTTTGTGCTCCTGCTGTTTGTTCAGTTAAATACATTTGTTTGAAACATCTAGTGCTTTTCTTCTTTGTTGTTTGTATTATTAATTGCTCAACTTTTAGTTAAGGTATTATGTTTTAGTTTTTTTTTTTTTTGATCTGCTGTTCTTTATTCTATTACATTTTATGTAAGGGTAATTTGGGATTTTGCAACCAAGATAAATTTGTAATAAGCTAATTTCAGATCGTGGTGAATAATGTCCTTTTTTCTTTTTGTTTGTTTTAAACCTTTGATCATTATGAGATATTTTCTGGTTTTTATTTCCTCAAAAATGTCTATAGAGTGAATATAAAAACTACTTTGCATCACAAATAGAGCACTCTCAGGCTGACATTTTCTGGAACTGCCTTATTCCTGTTCAGGGTCATGAGGAGCTGGTGTCTATCTCCAGCTGTCATTGGAAGAAAGGTGAGGTTACACCTTGGGCAAGTTGCCTAACCTATCGTGCATATTTTTTGTTTGTTCGTTTGGAAGCTGGAGTTTCTGGAGAAAACCTACACATGCACAGGGAGAACATGTAAACTCCATGCAGAAAGGTCCTGGCTGGTTTTGAACCCAGGACTTCCTTATTGCAAGGCAACAGTGTAACTGTTCCATCATGCAGCCCATGCAGGGCGGAGTCCAATCCTGGTCCTGAAGGGCTACTGTCCTGCCAACTAATTTATAACAATGGTTACTGCAGAACATAAAGACTTACTAAACAGTTACATCAATAACTTAATCTGTTATGTTTAAGCAGAGAAAACACCAAAACATTGAGGATAGTGGCCCCCAAGGACCAGGACTGGTTATCTCTGTTCTCCAGCTTATCTTCAACATGGATAAGTTCATCTTTCTAACCAGCAGAGGGCAGCACTCCTTCATGCATTAGCACAAATATGTTTGATCCATGTCAAAACTGTATACACAAACTGTAGAAACAGAAAAACATTAACATTTTATGTAAAGAAGCTTTTTTTTTGTATTATCTTTCTATGACATGTAAAAACATGGACAAACTAAGCAGATAGAAGGAAAAATTGTTGCCACAAATGATAAGTTCAAGGAGCTCCATATTTAGAGTTTTTGGCGCAGAGCACTGGAGTAAAATATTTAGGGAAAAGCATACCAGGAGAAGTACTTGATCGTTTTTTTAAAGGGGTTCTGAATAATGAAAAACTACGATTTGATTCATTTTCTGTAAACCAGAGTGGTGAAAGATTTAACATAATTCCTCAAGATATTTGTTTCCTTCTTGAAGGATTCTTCTCATTGCTTTGGCTATGCAGTGCTTGTGAGGTAATATGTCGTGTACCCCAGGTGTACGGAGTTGATAGTGAGTTGGAAAGCTGTTTAAATTAATACATGGTGTTTACTCTTTCCATATGTGACGACTGATGTGGAGAAACACTGAGAACAGCATATTTACTATGAGTGATGTTCTCCTGCTGCAGAACAATGGTTGCAGGGTTACACCTATGTGTAGTGTCAAAAACTCTCCCAGAAAATACTCAGGGTTATTTATGATCAGCCAAATAGTTAAGTTATGTTCATCACCAGATGGGATACATAATATGTTCCACCATGTTTGGCTGAATGTGCAGTTTAAGCAAAAAACAGTTTTCGACTTCTTTCAGTCTGTTTATTCTTACACATATATACAAAAGTAGATATGACTTGAACTGTTATATATCACTTCAGGATAAGAAGAGGGTGTTTATATTGTTAAAAAGCTTTGTATGATGCTACATTAAAATAACTGTAGCTCTATAATAGTTAACATAAATATCACAGATCAGATGAAATAATGAAGATATTTGGGTAAAAAATGCAAAAGATGGTACTACATGTTTTTATCAGTAACAGCAATGATGAAAAGTAAAAATGTTTCCATCTGATGGACTTTTTTTTTATTTTCCAATGATGACATTTCTGTAGCCTTTGACGTGACACAGCTTGTTGCTATCAAAGTCGACAAGCAGCTTCCTCAACCCAGACCGAGTGGGAGTGAAGTAGATTTTAACTTTGGCTTCTTCTCCTGGTCCCACCGTGCAGCCCAACCTGTAAGGTAAATATTTAAGCATTAAGGTTGTGAAAGTAGCAGAAGGACTTTATCAAGGTCCCTATGTTAAATAAACATGATAAATGATTACAGACAAAAGAACTCAGATTTGTGACTGTTTATGGAAATGATGTAGAGAGAGCAGCAGAGTTTGAACTGTAGGAGATCATACAGGCTCAGTTTGCATGAGTTATACAGTCAGTGTGTTTGTGTACTCCAAAAAAAGAAGAATGAATTCTTGCTTAACTCACGATATGATCCAAACATGCATCTGGTTTTACAGAGGGTCATAATTATTGGTTATTTATTATTTTTAGAAGTCTTTTTTGTGCTTCTGTTCTGACTGATACCAGTATGTTTCAGCTAGAAATCTAAATCCTGCAGATAAACTAATTATAAAACAAAGTTAGAATTTGGAATTTAAATGGAGGAGAAACATTTCTGCATTTCTTTTTGTATGACTTTTGTCCTCACTCATTTTGGTCACAATGTGGTTAATAATAAAATCACCTAACTGTTAGGTTATTGTGGTTTTGTTTGTTCATTTTAAATTTCTTGAAGTTTTGTTTCATCCAGATTATCATCTGTGATTTTGTGTTTAGATTCTCCCTGGTCCCTTCCTTGTGTCAGGTTTAAGCTTTGTCGTGTCTCTTGTTTTCCTATTGGACTTTTATTTTGTCGCCGTCTTTATTCCCTGTTATGCTTTTATTTCGATATCATTTGTACTTCCTGTTTTCCCCGTGTTTCCGTATCTTGATTATGTTTCCTGTTTTCTCCTCAGTTCAGTGTTTTTCCGTTCAGGTGCTCTGAGTTAGTTGATTAGTTTCTGTTCTGTTCTTGTGTTCCTCCTTCATTCCACCTGGTTTCAAGATACCTGTAAGTTCGCTGATCCATCTGCGCTCCTATTCGCTTCTAATTAAAACTTCTCGTGAATGCTAAGACTTTGTGTGCTGCGAGTCTCTTCCTCGTTTGGGTCCAGCTTTCTTCTTCTGCTCACACACAATGATCGTAACACTAACCTCTCAGAGATGATGTGTCCCCCGGTCAGGTTGGCCCCCTCGATGCTGAAGCAGCAGTTCTCCAGTGATTCTGGTAGAGGGTTCTGCAGCGTGATCTCTGCAGCTAGCTTCCGATTCTCCTTCGGCTCACCCAGAATCTGGAAGTCACATACAATGGGTTTAAATTTTATGGGGTTTTAAGGTAAGAAACAAGCTGGTGTGCCAAAAAACATGTAATGCTGCCTCACAAATAAAGTATTTAAATCTAAGATGACTTCTACATCCACATAGTTCAGTTCTGTTCTAAACTGATGTGAAGAGGAACCAAGATAAAGACTTTGGAGGCCGGCAAAGTAAATCAAAACTTTATTTTCAACAAAGTCAGAAATCCAGACATTCACTGAAAACAAGGCAACGCATACAAAACAAGAGTTTCTGACAGCTTGGTAAAGAAACCAAGAAGTTTATGTACTGGGAGGGAGGATTACTGAAGGAAAACAGGTGAGCTGCTTTGCAGGTGAGTCACATGAGTAGGAAGCTGAAGAAAACCGAAAACACGCTGAGAAAAGGAGAACAGAACAAAATATAATATCTGTATCATATTCACCTGGATTGTATATTTTTCTGACATGTAATGTTATGTTTAAGGAACTAACAGTATAAAAAATTATCAAATAGGGGACTGTTCAAGTTTTTTGATTAAGCCCTTTAATTTTAAAAGCAATAACCAACATGGCTGCTTGTATTAGTCATGTTTTTGGGTTTCAGGGATTAAAGCAGAAATCTGGTCTTGACACACATTCAGGCTCCATCACCTTCCCGGATGATTGATATGACCCACAGACATGTAATTGGGTTTATTAATCTGAACTCACCCGCACTTTGATCTCAGGATCATCCAGAACGATAGTTCTCACTGCCAGTTTTGTCTCTCCAGCAGAGTAATCTAGCAGCAACGCAGCCAGACGGATCAAGTTGTCCTCAGTGAGTTGGCTGCTGTACTTGTTATAATTCAGTCTTAGTGGAACTTTTCTCTCTGCAAAAAGACACAAATATTACAGTTTAAAAATAACAAGCAGCATTCTCTCCAGTGAAACCCAGTGACTTGTCTCACCCGCTCCTGGAGAAAGCTCAACATTAAGCAGGTCTTTGAAGCCACAGTTCCCTCCCAGAACGCCGCTGTAGGACACAGCGCAGGATCCAAACACCAGGCGACACTTCTTTACGTTTTCGGTGTTGTTAGTAACAACCACAAACACGTCAAAGTCACAACCCTTCTTCATGTCCGATGTCACTTTAATAGCGAGGTGGAGGCCTTGATCCTGTTTCTGGTGGAGGAGCTTGTTTTGGTGGTCAGCTTTCTTAAATGCTTCTCGCTCTTCATCTGACCCTGTGAATATAAACACAGGAACACCAAGCTGAAGGTCTGGGACTAAGATTCAGGATCTGAAAGTGCTGCTGGGTGTTTGTATTTAACAAGTGCTCTTTTCATGCGTAATAGACTTGTTATTATTTCAGGTAAGACTTGGAAAAAAAAGGATTCTGCACTTGTGGGAAAAAAAGGAAGTTGCCAGCAGTTAAAAATAAAGACACTATGGAGTATGTGAATAATATTTTAATTACCTTTATTTTACATGACAAAAAATAAACTAGTTCAACAAAATTATTCTCAAAATTAGTGATCAGATGCAGCCTTCAGATCAGAGATAGAGTTGTTTTCAGGGAGACAGAGCCAACCTGTGTCGTGTTCTGAAGAGAGCCACGTAGGACTATATGCAGAAAAGTAAACCCCCTAAACATTACTGATCCACTGAAATCACTTTAATGATCATAAACTGCTTTAGGGGGATGATCACGTTCCATATAAAGTCCTTCCTGCTTTCTTATACCCTCTTTAGTTTAAATACTGGTCCAAAGGGTCCACAAAGGCCATATCCACTGCCCTCCTCTTAAAACCCAGCAGCATCTCTGTGCTTACAATGGAATATTGGAATATTTAAATTTTAGAAAAAGGCTATATCAATCACACTCTCATTTAAACTCCATGCTGCATAAAAGCACCTCAGCCCACAGCTGTGATGTGTCCTATCTTCACACCCTCCTCATCCTCCCTATCACTCTTGTCTTTGCCTTTTATTAATACTTGGAATGTTCAAGACTTGTCCAGTTTTTTGGGGTAAACCACCCTAAACACCCGCCAGCCAGGGCAGCAGTAGCTAAGGAGGTAGAGCAGGTCACCGAGCTGAATCCAGAAAAGATAACTTTGCCTTTGTGTCCTATGGCAAGACACTTCATCTGCCCTGTCTCTTTGGTGGTGGTGCTAAATAATAGTGTGAAGCTTTTTGGGAGCCTTCTGATCTGACTTATAAAAAACACTATACAAGAACATACCATTTACCAGAGAACTTCACAGCTCTCCCCTTTTCTCCATCTCTACTTTGCTAATAAAAAACAAACCTTTTCTATTGTTTGGAAGCAGCAACACAACCTTTTCCACGTGCTTCTTCTTGTATATAGAAATATTCAATAATGTACTGAATATGTATTTTGTTATTTGGGTGTATTATTTACCAGATTTTATCAGCTGAAAATGACCATATCATGAGAATATAACAGTGAGATTTGCTACAGTGTTCGCTAACCTTCAGGGTACTTGTAGAGATGTGTGATGTCTTCTCTGGAGTCACTGCCCACCCTCTTAGTGCTGATCTTCTGGCCCACCACTGCAATACTAGTGACATCCGAAGTGCTGCCATCTTTTTTCTTCATGAATGTGACAACATCAGCGTTGACCTCAGCAAAAACAAAAGGAGCATCATACTTGAAGGTGAGCTCGCCTTCCTTGATGGCCTTCACAGGAATGGGCCCACAGCAATACACTCCTAAGGTAAGGTGCATGGGGGCGTGGTTACAGAACTCAAACTGACAATACGCACAAACAAGATCAATACATATTATATGTTTTAGAAAGGACACCTTCACTCTTCTCCTGGGGCGTGGGGTCACTGGCCTGCCAGCCATTGAAGTCAGGTTTGAGGTCAGGTCTGGTCATCCAGCTCTCCACCCAGCAGTGATAATTCCTGAGAAGATGCAATACACCTAATGTAAGGTAAGCATGAGCTTCCACCACAAAGTAATCAGTGTTTGTCACTTTTTCTTAGAACATTAAACACAAATGTTAGAAATAAAGTCTGACCAGATCATTTCTTTGGATTGGATGAGTTCCCCGTTTTCATTAACGTAGCGCTCGATCACCAGGTTGCTGTTGGTGTCATGAGCAGACAAGTAGTTGGTTACGACTCGGCAAGGGATGCCCAGGGCTCTGGAAACTGATCACACCAATAACAGTGTTTGAAAAGTCATGATATTTAAATGTGAATTAAATTGCATAACAGTGTTTTAACATATTTTGTATTTGATAAATAAAGTGTTTTTGCTTTAAACAGGCTGAAATTGAACTCATTCCATTTTACCTGAACATGCCACTGCAGCAAACACCCAGCACTGTCCATAGCGAACAGGCTGACACGCCTCTTTGTCCCAGTTGTGCAGAATCTCCACACTTCCGCGCCAAAACAATGGGCTCACTCCTCCTTCATAGTTATCAGTCCATCTTCCCAACAACACCCCTTTGTCATCATTACAGTTCACCTGTCAGACCAAATCAAAACACATTTTATGTAAATAAAATAATTCCCTTTTTTTTCCATTTTTTAATTAAAAATTTTGGAAAGATATGAAAAATGATAAGAAAAGATGAATGGATAATATCAGATTCATACCATGGCACTCAGAACTCGAGTTACATAGATGGGATTTCTTCTCCCTGAGCAGTCTTTGCCAGGATTACGCAGATATTTGGGATTCATATCCAGAATCCTGAGGCAAACATCCAGGATTCCACTTTCAAACTGTACCAACATAAAAAATATGGTTGATTTTGGTTAATTTGCCACTCTTAAAAAGTATCAACGTGAAAAAATTTAAAGTTAAACATGTCGTTTTTGAGAACCTCCCTGAAAATCAAAGTCACTCTTTACAAGCCATGCTTTACAAGCATGGAAATATTTTTGCAGTATCTACAGTGTCATAAATCAATTCCTGTCTGATACAATGCTGGCTTATCTGAGTGATTGTGTGTGTGATGAAGAGGGGCTGATACTTTCAGTGTTGATGTTGGTACCTGGCCAAAATTCCAGGGAGTTGGTATTGTATGTTTGAAGCTTCCTCGAAATATGATTCCATCCTGAGACAAGACGTACTCCGCCAAATCCTGCTCATTGTCCATATATACAGCATCATCTGTTACCAAGACACAATACAAATATTGTCCCATCACATGTCCCAACTTGAACATAAAAGGTGGCATATTAGTGCTTATGTACTAATTCCTAAAAAGCCTAACTGTTGCTCAAGGTCAGACAATTATCAATGGATCGAATCAATGGAGAGATTCTCGACAATCCTGTTGAATAATGGCTAAACGTTTTGCTCCTGAATGGCTCTAATCTTTAACACATGCTGGTGTGAAACATGATCAAAGCCCTTTCCACCCACCGTTTGACAGACAGCTTTGACTTATGAAGGAGTGAGTTTACTCACCTGGACACCAGGGATTAAAGAGCAGAATGAACTCGATCCTCACTGACTGCCCCAGAAAGAGGGTGTAACGGCCAATAGGAGCCTCTGGAGCAGAGCAGATAGACAGGATCACCGTGTCCCCTGAAGGACTGGTTACAGCAGCGCTCCAGCGGGACGTGTCAATGACAGAAGACAGACCAAAAGAGGCCCTGGTGCCATACTGCTCAGACGGTTGAGGACCTATTCGTAACAGTAAAAAACAGATGGAACCAAAAAGTGTGAAAAACTGAAACTCAGTGTTTTCACATAGACTTTAAAGGGTGTCAGTTAACAAGCACTGAATCATTATTATAACTTGTTACCCATTATTCTTCTATTAATGTGGAAAAAACGTATACAAAAAGAGACATACAAGCAATCATTTGTATTGACTCATGTCCAAAAAACTCAAGATCCTCCATCCAATTTGTCCAATGAAAACATAGATCAGCTTGTTTTTTACTTGCTGGTTGGAAAGTCCTTCTTGAATCCTTTTAAATATACTTTTATGTCAAAGCTTGATAGCGTTATCTCTGGTTATGCACATGCTTCCTGTTTGGCTAGCAACGTTTCTTTCCTGTTCCATCTGATTCTGTGCAAGGGGACAAGAGACGGATGAGTTTCACTGTTTGTATTATGAAGAATAGGGCCCGTGGCTCCAGCAACAACAGATAAGCTTATCTATACTGGTTTATAAAGTTTTGGAGGTATTGGAGTTAACAGCAGCAACAGTGTAAAAACCAGCAGATGCGTTGCTGATGACTGAACAAGATTTCTCCCCTTTTTGTGTTCCATCAGCACTGATTCTACCTTTCCCTTTTAAACATTCTCTAAATATTTTCACACATGGTTTTCATGCTAAAAGGCTGCTTCAGTGACTGTTGCATTAACAGAACCTTATCTGGAAGAGACTTGTTTTAAGATTTAGCTCGTTAATAACCGTTGGCACCTGTTTCTGCAATGCAGTCCAGTGAGCTGACTCCGGGTTGGTAGCTTCCAGACCGAAGATATAAGCTGATCGTAAATGGCTGTCCTCTTCTTACGATGAGCCGATCGACTCCGTTCAGATCAGTGCGATGGTCGGTGTTGTTGAACTCACACTCCAGGTTCCAGTTTTCAATGTCCAGAGCTTAAATGAAGAAAATACAGACACAGACCTATTAGGAACTTAAACAGTTAGACATTCTGTAACATTTCACTGTTATTTATGACTTTTTGACATTTATTTTTTATGCAGTTTTTAGAACTCTAAAGTAGATGGTGTTTTTTTTCATGTTAGATTCTTGATCATCAAATTATTGTTTCAATTTTTCTGACTTGTTTGATAAGTTTTACTCTGTCACCTTCAAAACTAATGACAGAGATGTAAGTTTTAAGTGATAAGTACCAGATTTTTGGTTAAATTTAAAGTTCTTTTTTCGCCATGTTTGTCTGTTAATACAACTGAAACGGTTACTGTCTGTATATTTACCCTCTCTGGGGGCCTGCAATGAGAAATAAAGTCCCACCCTTTGAATTCCTGTTTGAAGGAAAAATCTCGGGTCCATTTATGTAACATTTCACTGATGAAGTCTGTCGATTCGTTTTTTAATACTTTCACTAGGTCATTGTGTTAAAAACAGCCCTTGAATCCATCACATGGAAGTGATGTCAGGTCTGAGCCGTAAACTTAAGTGAACAAAGATGTTGTTAGAAAGACCTGCTGGTTCACATTAAACTCATGAGGGCACTCATTCTCAGAACTGATCCGGGATCCGGGACTCAGTCCAAGTCTTAATTAAAAGAATGTACTGTAGTTTTGCAGACAATTAAAAAGTTTTTGTTGTTTAGTGTTTATGTAACTCAGAGATAGAAAAATGTAAAAATGCGACCGGAGCACACCAATAAAACTGTCTATCTGCATGAAAACATTTTACTGCCAGTACAAAGAGATTCCATTCAAACTTCTAAAAGAACGTGAACACAGTTACTAAATCAATACCATGTGTGGATTTATGACACAGAACTGTAGGGCAGAAAAAAATAAATAAAAAGGAGAAAGTGCAACATGCCATCTTTTCAGTAATGATTTGTGATCATTGTTCAGAAAACACAATTTACTTTCAATTAAAACAATCTCAACAAACCAGCATCATGAATTTAAAGTAAACCACTTGTGGTATGCTGATGGTTCACATGGTGCAAAGTCAAATATAACTCATCCCTTACTGACACTTCAGCAGCGTTCCCTCACATCAAACTGCAATGTTTGGGCAGAGATTCTTTTAATACTGCACCCCCCCCCCCCCTCCTTCCCCCTTCCAACCATGACCCGTCTCTTCAACACAAAGAGACTTCCTCACCATCAACAACGAGTCCAGTATGAGCCTTAAAAGGACATTTAAATGAAAACTAGCACATGTAGTGAGATGGTGCAGTAAACACTATTTAAATCCTGGAAATACAAACATGTGGACATCCTGAGGTGAAAGAAGGTTTCAGTTCTCCAGGTGACACCCACGTTAACCTCAGGTCTCCATCACAGACGCTTTTAGGACCAAATGAAAATGATTGCTCTGTGCACGTCTGACAAATGGAAAATGGGTGTCAAGTGTGTTTTGCAGCATTTAGTTTACTTGAATTTACAAGCTGAAGTACATGTTTAGTATTCTGTGAAGCCTGGAAATAAAAGATATGATGAAAGGCGGGTTATTATTTTATTCTCTAACAGGGTTAAAGTAAACTATTCACACGTTCTGGCTCTGCTTTTATAAATAGACTCAATAATTGAAATGCTCCAGCTGCTCTCAGCTGTCGGTCTGAGGGTCCCAGAGCAACTGTTATAAATGAACTTGAGAACAAAATGAGAGAACCTGAAAACCAGGAGAGCTGCCTGTAGAAGAAGAAAATAATAACTGTATGAAATGTTTTACTGATCAGAAGTTTCTCCCCTCACTAAGGAGGCTCATCTCCACAGCATGCTGCATGCCGAGTTTGAATATTATGAAAAGAACATTAACTTCAATGCAAGTTGACAGATTTTACAAGTGAAAATAAAGATGAAAGGGAAGACGACTGAAACAGAGAGCTAAAGGATGTGTTTATGCTCTACATTTTTATAATCGTTGATTGTTTTACAGAAATGTAATGTGAAAAACTCCCAGAGCCTATTTAAAATTGAAATCATTAGCTAATTTTAACAGAATGAATATGGAACATTTTTCAATTGAAAGTTTAAATCTCCTGTGATTCACCAGCACTGCTCCTCTCTCACCTCCACCCACCTGCTGTCATCTGATGTCACTCATTCAGATTTGAAATGAAGCGTTTCAAGAAGTCTTTCTAAAGTCAGAGTGCAGTTTTGTCTTATGGTTGAGTGCAGCCATCAATCACTAAGGTGGACCTGACTGTACATGTACATTTATACACAAGATTATTAAAGCTGTTTAAAAAACAACACAGGACTACTTTTAATCCTTTTTTTTTATCACATTCATTCTTTTTGCGGTTTTACACTATGAAAAATTAGTAAAAACTTCACATTATAAGTTACCAGTTATAAAATACCAATGAAAAATAAAACATCTTAACTCAAAATGTTTTCAGAAAATTCTAATATCAAGTCGAATCACTTGCATGTTGAAATATCTCCATTTAGAGCAGTTCACATCTAAAACATCTAGAAAAACGATTCATCACAGTAAAGTGCGCAGTGAAGTGACCGAAATGGACTTGAATGTTACGTTTATCTCCGCTTCTATTAAAACGAGTTAATTACATCAAGTCAGCTGATAGTTTCTTGTCTTGAAGTTCCGCTTCATCATATCTGGTCTGTTTCATGAACTTACCTTGCGCCATGACTCCTGCGGTTACTGCTGCTCGCAAGAAATGTGCTGCTCAGAGAGGGAAACTGAACCTCTCTGCGCCCATCCTGCTCCTTTAAGTAGTACCAGTCAGTCTGAGGGGGTGTGACACACGACCCTCCTCAAAACGGAGGAACAACAACAAAAAAAGAAGAAGAAGTAAACTGTAGATGTGTCCGTATCGCGCACACACTCTGTGCTGAATTACTCATAAACGACGTTTGAATTCTCTGGTAAATGGTGAAATTACCACATGGAATTCATAGGAAACTGAGAAGCACTGGATAGAGCTTACACAAAACTCACTGATACATTTATCGATTATGAAAACCATTTCAACAATGATCACTCCTAAAATCTGTTGGATAGATTCTAGATCATGATTAAACCTGAAACCTTATTTATCATTACGTTAAAACAAACAAATTTACCATCAAAACCATCACCTTCTTGGCCTATGTACAAATAGTACATTTTCCTTTTACCCAGAAATTCGAAAGAATCATGAAAAAAATGTTGCGTAAACAACTTTTCCTGTAACCAGCAGTTTAAGAAAAACATATTTATATTTCTTAGGAACTGCGACTTTAATAACTTGTGTAGCGGTGTGTTAGATTTATTTTATCATGATAAAATTAGTATAATAAAGTCATAAGCTGGGCTAAAATCCTATTAACAAACTCTAATGTGTCTCCAATAAACTATATGAAAAGCTTGAAGTAATCTTAGCATTTCTTTGCTGACACACTTAAATGTTACAGATAAGCAAACTAATTTTTAAGTTACCCTGAGAGAAAATAATGTCGTTTTCAAACAAATGTTATCCAAACAAGCCTGACTTGAGTCTAAACCCTAAAACTGTTTGCTTCAGGCTTGGTGTCGATCAGTGAAAGCTTCACTCAAAAAATGATTCATTAGATGAACTCAAGTTATTTGATGGCAGTTTTTACTCCCAAAAAATATACTTTTGTTTGCACGCAAAATATATATGTTCATGAAATGTAATATACACAATTTGTGTGTAGCCAAAGTTTATGTTTTGGGTGGAAAAATTGCCATTAAATAATTGTAATTTATCTAACAAGTCATTTCTTTAGTTTTATGAGTGGTTATTGATTTTTTTTTCAATTAATGGCCTGTTTGAGGTCATCCCACTGCATGCAACATACAGCCCACTCTAAAACCTTTGTTTAAGGTTGAGTTTAAGGTCAAGACCAGACAGCTTGACATTCTCCTTGAGAGAGAGAGAGAGAGAGAGAGCAGTTTTCATATTCCCATGAGTTACAGCACAATATTAAAGTCCTGCAGCAGCAAAATTAGTATATTGATTTTTATCTTATTTTAAAATGATAACAAGGCCTTTATTGTTTTTTTGTTGGGTTTGTTCAACACTCTCACTTTTCCTTGTGTTTAAAGTATATCTTTAAACAGTAAAATTCACTTAAATAGATTTAAAGCAGAACTAAGTAAGTTTTGCTCTCGCTCTCCCCCTACTGGTCCCCTGTGAAAGCTCACTGTCGTAACGTTCCCCCGCCGCCGCCGCCGCAGNCCACCCCCTCCACCCCGCCGCCGCCCCCCCAACAACAACGCGCAGAGAACGCTTTTGCAAGAAGAAAGAAAAACAAAACCAAGAAAATGTCTCGACAGGTGAGTATTATTGTCATCTTTGCGCTCCTAAGGGTGGCGTTGCTAACAACGGCAAGGGCTTCATGCTTGTATTTATGTACGTGAGTGTGAGTGCCGTAAAGCAGGTTTGTTCTCGCGAGATTAGTCGGGTCCGATCCACTGAAAGTTGCAAGTGCTGCTTTCAGGACAGAGACCCCGGAGGGAGGGGAGGGACCCACGAATCACCCCGCCAAGTCCTTGTTTACCCCCACAGGGACTCTAGAAAACATTTATTGAGGTGAAAAAACTTACTTAGTTCTGCTTTAAAATACAACAGCCATCTCCAGAAAAACACATTTCATGTGATTGTTGTCTCTTTTTTTCTCGGCTTGTTTGCATGAGTCACTGTAAGGTTAGTTAAATATGAACTTAAATGAAACAGCAAAGGGAAAACAAGTTCAGCATCTCATTGGCTCTTTACTTTCATACGTTATCAGTTTCATTACGCGTTTGAATAAAAATGCAATAAGTCAGAGTGATGGTTCAGTTTATTACATAAAAAAGAAAATCTTTTGTTTGCAATATAGAAAGTAAAATTCTCCAATTGTTCAAGTTCCTCTTAATAACAAAATGTATACAAAGCAGATAATTCCAAGAAAAAACATTTGTTTTATCTTCAAATGAACTAATTTCTCACAATCAAGCCGTGTTTAATCAATACTTTTAAACAAAAGACAGCACACTTGTAATAAACAGAATCTATAACTTGTGTTCAAACTATAGTTTAGTTTCCTGCTGCATGATGTAATGAATGTGTTTGATTATTCTGTAAACCCTTTCAGCTATAAAACGAGACATTACAGTGTAATAATACGTGTAATTGCATGTTTGGAGACTGAAAAAAAAAAATCCCTGGTTATGTTCACAATACAAAGTTGTTATAAACACATACCTGGTCTGTTGTTTTAGTGGTGATATATATAAAACATATATATTTACAGACTGATAACAGATTACAGTAACAGCTGGAATGGTGACAAATGTCTTCAGAATAGTGTCTTCTTCAGGACTGTTCACACAAAAAGGCTTCTGTCATTTTTCAAATGTCAAAAAAAAATTATTCACATAACAAAACAAATACTTGTTTAGAAAGTTTTGTTCTAGTTTAAACAAAAATAGGTGCTAGTTTTATTCTTTATTGAACCTTAACTTGTGGATCAAAACATATGTGGACTTCAGAGGACTTCAGCTCCCAGCCTGAGATTTAAAAAGAAAATATTTTAACAGAAATCAGGGATAATTATGATTTTTGTGACTGAGCACAAAAACTGCAAAGGGTTCTTTGGATTTCTCGTGTTTTCGATCATTCGAGTGTTTACAGAGAACACCTCCTACTGCACCTGGCTGCAGGGCAGATCCTTGTTTTGGAGCTGTTGTTTGTTTTTAAGCCTAGGTGCGAGCTGTGGTTGGTTTTTCACTGCTGGTCCAGGCAGAGCGTTTGATTTTTGGAAGGCTTCTGTGGACTGAGAAGACCCGACCTCCCTGACAGTGATTATGGAGGTGCAGATGGAAGAGCTGTCGTCCACTTCACCCACAGCAGAGTGGTAGCTGTGACTGGAACTGCTGAAACCGCTCACGCTTTCTCCTGAAGACTCAGAGCTGTCCACTGGAGAGAAAAAGAAATATTTGTGCACATTAAAAATATTATTTGGATTATTCAAACTGTATTAGTTTGTTATTAGAAAACAAAAAATCTAAACTGGACAACTCAGCAATCACAGTGTCAGGAACATGTTTCAGTCATGAAAGAGGTTTGTCAGGTTTCAGAGGTGTTAGCCCAGAGATCTGACCTTTGACCTCTGATTTTATAGAAGGAATGTCTTCAGGCTTAAAAACAAAAGTAAAGCTGCTTGAAGATCATAAAAAACTCACCTGAATACCAATTTTTGTGTTTATATTTGGAAAACTCAGGCTGTATTAAAAAGAGTGACAACATTTTCACTCACATAATAAGTTTTGGTTCCCACATTCGTGGTCCATGTCGTCCTCCTCCAAAGCACCAGGGGGTGATACGTATCCTGGAAGCCCCGCTGAGACCACCCTCCGCCTCGGCACACACGTGTAACCAACAGGTGAGAGAGACCCCCGTCCTGAGGAAGAGGAGGATGAGCTGCTCCCTGAACCAACAGACTGAGGTCGTCCCCTGTGAAGTTCACCATGTGACCTACATGGTCTCACAGAGGAGAGCATCTTGTTTTCTGCAGGATGAAGGTGTATAAAATGATTTTAAGATGACGTAAAATGAATCTAAAAAAGATAAATAATATTTTATAAGAGTCTTTACCTCGTCCCATGAGCACATAGTTAACAGCTCTGTCGTTGATAGCTGCCTCACTGGGCTGGATGTCCATGAAAGGCTTGTTTCCAATACCCAGAAACACTCGTTCCTGCATACGAACCTCTAAAAAACACAATCACATTCATCTTCAGTCTACAAATATCTGCAACTGACATTAAACCACACATAATTTTTATAAATAAAACATCAACTTTGTGATTGTGTACATTGTTTAAAAAGTTTTTAAAATTATAGCTTTTTCTGTTTTGGAAGGGAGACACATTTGGCAACACTGTTGCCCTGCAGCAGAAAGGTCCTGGGATCAAATCTTTACTAAATGGTTAATTAACTCTAAATCACTCCTTGGTGTCTGCATGAATGGCAGTTTGTCTCCATGCGACCCTGTGATGGACCGGCGACCTGTCCAGGGTGTTAACCTCACCCAGTGACAGCGGGAGATACCAGCCCCCCTGTGAACCTGCGCATGGATGGATGGATGGATGGATGGATGGATGGATGGAAAACCTTTTTGTAATAATTTGTTTAGATCAGCTGTTCTTGTTGGAGCCTTAATATAACTATCTGCATGATGATTCTGTGTACACGAGCAACATCGCTACACAAAGATCCCCATAACTTTGTTAAAACATATAAACAGCTGCCAAAACAGACTTCATTAAATGAACATTTACAGAAAAAAGTAAGTCTGTAAAATAAAGAACCCGGTGTTTTACTGTACCTCTGTTGTGTATGGCCTGATCCCACAGAATACGTTCCAGGTCCTTAGTCCAGGCCTCCTTCACCTCCCGACTAACCGCCTGTAGTGTGTACGTGTCCTGGCTTTTCCTCTTTCTGAACCAGATCTCAAAACACAAGCCGCTGTCTCCACTGTTTTGAGTAAGGCCTATGTCTGATGTCTGAGTACAAGCACAAAGATGGTTTAGTCACCCAGTTAAGTTGTTTCTAATGAAGTATGCAATCTTTGTAAGTTCAACAAAACACAAGAAAAAAACAGCTGTAATTGCTGCAAGTGGAGCTTTGAGATCAGATAAGCAGCAGCAGAACAAAAAAAAAAAAACCCACAGAAAACAGAACGTCAGTTACTGTAACTCAGATGTAAAAGACAGGTCTGGTGTGGTTTCGCATGTGTTAGATTATTCACAATATGAGTTGCATATGAGTTGACAGTATCTTACTGGGCTGCGGCTTCTAACACAAATGTTTTTCAACTGAAAATTAACATATTTCCCTTCTATATGTTTTTTATGTCTCCAACTAAGTTGCTTAGAGAGACACAGACTTTATCTACGTTTTAAAATAATATCAAATAAAAGCAGCATAAAAAATTATCATGACCTTTGTCGAAAATGTGCCTACAATGAATTTTTTTTCCTGCTTAAATCAAATGCTATGTATGTCTTTTTTCGATCTGCAATCATATCCAATCCTCCCCTTGATGTAAATGATGTGGAAATGTTTCCAAAACAGTGACACATAATGGAAAGTTTCTCTGTGTGAGTGTGTGTAAACGCACCTTGAAGGACTGCTTGTAGACGTATGTGTCATTTCCTACTTCTGTCTTGCTCGTCTTGCTAAAGAGGACGAGTTCTTGAAAGAGAAAAATATGTCTAAAACATTTCTTCTTCCTGAAAGTGACCATGAACTCGTCCTGTCGTATGAGCTGGCCCTGTTCCTTCAGATTGACCTGCAGTTCAAGAAAAGGGAACAAGGTCATCTGCAGCGCTGCGGTCAGCAGAAACAACCGCAAACAGTTATTTAGAATTTCAAGTTTCTTTAGAAATATCTGCCATCCATGCATGTAAACAAGATTTAAACATATACAAATAAACAGAAAAACATTATGTTTCTCTTTAACAGAGGCCACCTGTTGGTAATCAGCCAAAGAACAAAGATCCTGTAAATCCATCTTAATTCCTTTTAATTTGAATCATCAGATAATCTTGAGTTCCAGCATCTCCTCCACATAACAACTCCCTTTAAATTCCGCGAAAAAGTAGGAAAAATGATAATATATTGTTCTTTGGCATTCATTTCTAACACATGCCTGTAAAGGTTAATTATTAATATTACTCAAGTTAAAGAAAACTAAAGATGAACTGACATTTTTACTGTTAGTAATCCTGAGAGCTCCTCCCCTTTTTCCTGTTTTATTGCATATAATAAATGAGAGTGATCAATCAACTCAGCTTTAACTTAATCTTCTAGTTATTTTGCTGAGATGAAGCTAAAGTAATGATAATAAAACCGCGATCAAGATCCTGCTTACATCACAGTTGCGGATGGCATCCATGGCCAGCAGGTTGTTGCCGTGGCGAAGCTGGAAGTGGATGACCTCCAGGGCAGCCTGGATCTCAGCGATCTCTCTGGTTTGTTCCGGTCCGCACTCCCTGATCACATCTTGCAGCAGCAGGCTGTACTTACTGATGCGCTGCACGGGTTTCAGCAAATACGACCACAAGTCCATTTTATCCCGCAGCTTCAGCTGCTTTTGCTGCAATAACAGGAGAGAAACTAGTATCATGATGTGAGTGTGAGCATGATGTGCCATTAATAAAAAAGTCCCTAAACACTTGTATTTTTTACAGTCCATCAACTACAGTGAAATACTCAGTTACAGGAAATTCCCAAACTGGCTGAGAAACGAAAAGACCGGAGGTGGTTCGTACCTTAAAGAAAGTCTTTCCGTGATTGATGAGGAGACGATCAGACTGCGGCTTGTTCTTACTGTACAGAGCATATAAAGCAAAACTCTCTCTCTGAAATAAAAAGGAATAAACAAACACAATCAATCTTACAATTCAGACTGTTAAATACCGAATGTGTAGATTAGAGCACGCGCAAATATGATCAACATAATTGTTCCCATATCGGCTTGTTAATAATGTCACTTAAGTTAGTGAAAAAAAACTTTATTGGAAGCTGGAGATACACAATCAGACTCCATTTAAAAACATCTGGAAGTACTTTCTTTACAATAGCTTATCCTTATTTATCAGAACTGGACCATTGCCTGGAATTACTGAAAAATGCATGTGGAAAAACAACGATTTAGATTGTAGGCCAGGAGTTTTCAATGCTTACCAGAAGTTCATCTGAAAAATGCTTGAACTTACATGACGCAGAAAGCATCGTCCAACTCTGAAAGGTTCCCGGATGCAGACCTCCAGCTCAGCCAGGAAGTGGTGATGGTGAAAGTCGTGGAGATTTTCCAAGGTACCAAAGATGCTCCCCCTCTGTCCCCTGAGGTCCTGAGGGACGTCCGGTCTCTCCAGCTCGGGGACGTAGTGCTCCCGAACGTAACCCAGAGCTTTGATGTACTCCCTCTCTGTGGACAGCAACTCCTCTAGGATCTTCTTTACTTTCCTGTAAGGAAATGAAAATGTATTTTTTATATAAAACCTTTTAACTACTACCAGGTGAGAACAGAAGTCTGGTTTGTTTAACAGTGTACTGTTGTTTGAGTTGAACAGCTGTTATACATGTCTGCTTTTATATAGCTCTGCATTAAACTTAAATTTAAAATGGAAGTTTTATTACTTACAAAACATTGCTGTCATTGTATCCCATTGGTGTGAGTAATATCTCTGAAGTTTTTAACTCTTCAGGGCTCTGGGTGGAGATTATACATCCTTCACTTGTTTCTTCATTACTGTCTCTTTTAGACTCACAGTTCAGGTTTTCTGAGCAAACACTCTGGTTATGGTTCATGTGCAGACATTGGATGATCTGCAGATTTTGATCCAGGGAGTGTTTCTTACTGTGACAGTGTTTGCGACTCATATTCCAGGGTGAGAGGTTCATCACGCAAGAACCTTCGCTTAGAGACCGACCCAAAGTTTGATGCAATGGAAAATCCTCTCCAGATTTTGTGGAGCTCCTTAAATCTGCTTCACTGTGATGCTCTCTTGGCCTCGGGACACCTTCTGATTTGGAGTCACCATGTCGTGGTGAAACAATAGTCTTTGTTGTATTTTCAGCGTGTGTTTTGGGAAATTGAACCATGTTTGATTCTTCATTTTTGCTCTTCTTTAATTCAGTTTTAAAGTTGGGCTCATGACACCCAGTACAGATGCTTTCTGGGGGTTTCTCTGCAGTGTTGTTGACCTCTTTTGGAGAAACCGACTGTGCAGTCAGACAGCTCTCAGCCTCCCCCTGCTCACTCCCTTTCCCCTCCCTCTCCATTTCTTCATCTTTCCCTGGAGGGTTTGCAGCTGTGGTCTGCTTCGTATCTACGCCTTTCTTCTTCTTCTGTATCTCCTCAAGACGCTGCTTGACTTCTTGGCTCCTGACCCAGGCTGCATTCCACACTCTCATCATCTTGGAGGCCCCTGCTCCCATGGCACAGGCTTTAGATTTTAGAGCCTGGAAGCGTGGGGTGGAAAATTCACCATCTAATCTCTCCTTATACATGTTCAGCATGGTCAGTGTGTGAGCTGAAAGACATCCCTCTTCAACCTGCTCCAAAAAATCACTGCATTCGTTGGCCAAAGCTGTCACCTAGACAGAGTGAGTGCAAGAAAGAGGAATTATACATTTAAAGTTTAACTACTACTTAATGCTGCATAACAAAACCAACCTGTTCACAAAGGCTGTACATTTGCACCAGAGATTCCAGCTCTTTCTTCCTCTGTTCTGCTCTCAATGTGAAGTCGTCTACGTTAGATTTGAAAGTGCTGACAAGAGTTCGAAAAACATCTGTTGCAGGGCTGGAGCTGCCGGTGTTAACAATCTCACCCGCCTCGTTCACAAGGCTCAGGGAATGCTGTTGTTTTTCCTGTGACAAAGTGGACACGTCTCAGTGCAGGACTTTAAACCTTTTCTAGAAAATTTGACCGAACGGCAGTATTGTTTTGTACCTTAGTCATTTGGAGAAACAGTTTAAAGTCATGCAAGGCCTTTTCTGCACATGCAAGTGTATCATCTGTTGTGTAGGAGCTCCTCAGGCTCTCTTCACCTTCTGAACTGAACCACATCCCGGCCTGCAAGACAGAAGGTAGAAGTTATGCAGCTCTTGCTGCATGATAAAATACTCACATATGGGCCAAATCAGACCAAAATTCATGACCACAAAATTCCACCAGGGAACTTGGCATATGTCTGCAGTTAATGCGGATTTAAAAAAAAAAAAAGAAGAAGAAGTGAAGAACCAAATATACCGAGATGATTTTGGTTTCTGTCTCTCTGAGTTTAAGAAGGAACTCCAGCTGCTGCAGGGACTCGTTTGACCTCATCACCAACGTGTGCAGCTTCTCTTCCACTTGGTTGTACAGACTTGTCACAGCCTCCAGAGCATCTCTGCACACAACGAAGAGACGCAAAGTAAAACTCTGAACACTTAACACTCATATTATCACATGGAGTCATTTCTAATATTCAAATATTATAACAAATAACTTATTTTAGATAAATGTTGATCTTCCACTAAAACAATGTTATTGTGAAACAGAGGAGACTTATCCATTTTTTTAAGTGGAGAATAAAAAAGATGTAACTAAATTGGAGCCATGTTAAAATGTCAGTAGTAATTTATTGCAAAACAGTAGAGAATCCAAATGATTCAAACTGCTATTCACTAAAGAAGAATTATTGCATAAACTGTGTAAAGATGTCATATCCTGTTTGTTCAATTTTAATGTCTTAGAGGATCATGCACGCACACAGGTGATTTGAGGTAGCTGTCATATCAATAGTCACCGTTTACTCAGAACTGTGTGGGTGTGTACAGATTGGGGTTTGTGTAACTGCAATACCCCTGCAGGTTGTTTGGGCTTGTTATACTTGTTTAATAGTAAAAAAAAAAAAATCCATCACCCTAATTTTCCTTAAAAGAGATTTTAACAAATTTGGAGTGATATTATGATTTCTGCAGCTACAAATTCAATTCATTCATCGCACCTGTGGTTGGAGGATCTGAAAGTTTAGATCGCCACAGTTTTTATTTAGCCAGTGATGTTACTCATCTAATAATGGTGCAATGTCACATCTTCAGACTCATTAAGAGTCCAGGTGCAGCGTTTTACAGAAGATACTTTACATCATTGTAGAAGCTGCAAAATACACAGTAAGTTTGAAATTACCTACAATTATTTGATCTTTATATTGCTGCAGATTAATCAGGAATATTGTAACTTTTTAAAGTGTCTACTCAAATGTTCCTCAGATCTCCTGAAGGTCTTTCACAGTTTTGGTCTTTGGCAGCTTTTTGCACTTATTTTCAGTCGATTTCTTACAACTGAGCCTGAAAGCATTTTGTACAGTGTGTGTGTGTGTTTCAAAATGTAAGGGAAGTGAACAACTGGAGGACAGAAGATGTGTCAGGCCCAGGAAAACTATGTACAGCAGAATTAACAGGATCTGAAAGTCTGTCTTTAAGAGAAAAGAGGAGACAAATGAGCAAAGACCTGAGAGATGGATCCTCCTTCAGTTCAGAATCACTAAAATACGAAGTTATCTGTCAAATCCAAGTGGATTTTTTAAAAATCAGTTTAACTAAATAAATTGAAACAAACTGTGTCTCTGTGACAGACTGCTGGTAACAATGTGACTACAGATCCAGTTTGTATATTGTAATTTGCAGTTTGTCAATCATAATGTACAATTTAGGACATGATGCAAAATAATCTGAAATTCCATATGGTACCTGTAGTCCTCAGATTGGGAAAATCTGAACTCTTCTCTCTTCATCCTGGCCAGTAACGTTCCTCCTTCCTTTTGCAGAGTAACCAGTCTCACATCTTCCAGCACTTCTTTCATTAAAACTCTTTGTTCCTGAATACTCTGCTGCACTTCCTGCAACAGCAACACAACAAGCAGTCAGCACGGGACACCAGCAGCTAAAGGGACCAACATGACAATACGAGCACATCTCACCTCAGCAGTGTCCATATGTTTTCCACTGTCCACTTTCGTGATGGCGTTTTGCAACAAAATGTTGGCACCTCGTAGGTCAGCCATGAAAGACACGTGTTTCTGAAATTAAGACCAGACAGAAACATGAAGCACTGCTTCACTTCTTGTTAAAAAAAACAGTTGAATGATAGAAGTTATGACAACACCATGTAGAAACCGGCAGAAAAATGTGCACTTGTGTGTGAAATTTGCCTCCACAGAAAACCTTCACACAAACGTGTTCTGAAGGAATCTGAGGTCACAAAAAATCTTCTCAATCTGATTACGCACATAAATAGAAAATAATCAGTCATACATTTTATTTTCTGTTTCTCTCATCTTCTTGTTTTTTTCATAAAAACACAAAACACTAATTATTATTAGAAATTGTCAAATCTTCACTTCAACCCTCGTCCACAGATCCTTTAGTGATGCTTAGTCACGACATCTCGTGCACTTTACACCAGTCCATCATCAAGTTTAAACACAATCTGTGTTAGAAATAAATATTTGATTTGAGGATCGTCCAAGTAAAACCGTCTTAATAAAGAGTTGATCATTTCCTGTTATTCTTTGCATTTGAGGCTCTCCCCATATGGGGGAAAGCAGCTTATTTCTCTACTTTATTTTGAGCAAATTGAAGTGAACAGTCTGGTGCAGGAATGCAACCAGATTGTTCCCGCAGCAGGACGAGAGCATGATGTTACAGTAAGAAGGAAAAAAAAGAGATGTATACGACTTCATGTAGGAATACCTGGTAAAATAGTTTTTGATGTTGGATTTAAGACCTCATTTATATATTTTTGAAACTGTATTGAAGTTAAAGTAATTTGGATGTGGTTTCAGATTGTTAGAGAACTTTTATTCTTACATGAAAACTAGAAAATCTTCAGGATCAACATCCTCAACCCTGTGGTGGAATGATACATTTCTATAAGTTCCTGTTGGTATATAAAGGAAATATTTGCACATAATGATAAGTCATGAATGTGCAGAATGCCTGACCCCCCCCCATTTAGAGTTGCAAATTAAGCTCTTGCATGTTTTTGGACTGTGGGAGGAAGCCGGAGTCCCTGAAGAAAAATCACACATGCAGAAAGGCCCCAGCCTGGATTCGAACCCAGGACCTTCTTGCTGCAAGGCAACAGCTCTTGTACAAAAATATGTTATATGAAAATATCAATTACCCTAAAATAAATAAAAAAAATATAGAGTTTTGTGTGTAGTTTTGTGTAAACGGCCAAATCCTCCAACACGTGGAGTGAAACTGTGTGATATTAGTACATTACCTGATGGAACTGCAGCCAGTCAGTGTGACTGTATGTAAAGGTTCCTCCCAGGTCAGAGGTCAGCTGGGAAGCTTCCACCGACTTGTTCAGGGCTCTTACTGAAGTCACCATGTCAATCTAATTAACACCACAGAGACTTGATAAATGACTAGAACACTTGTTCAGTGTCACCAAAAATGATCCAGATTAAAAATGCATATCAAAGTTACTTTAAATCTGACCTGCAGACCAGGATGTTTCTCAGGCCGTGGACAGCTGTCTTTATCTAACAGCATGATGATGCTGTGGACAGCATGGAGAGCTTGCTCCTGGATCAGTAGAAAACAACATGATGTCATCATTCTAGCTCAAGTGTGATTACTTGAAGAATCCTTAGATATGACGACCTCTCCACTTTTACATTAGCTACAGTAGGTTAATATACTAAATGTTAGTTTTACTCATTCTGTTAAAATCTTCTTGGCTTTTATTTGTTGGTAAATCACACGCTAACCATGTTAACAATAATCTTTCAGTAACTGTGTATCTCATTAAATAGCTTCTGGACACATGCAGCCGTTTTCTTGTTTTAACCTGCGCCATCAGTAGTGCTTTGTAGAGGTGAAGAGGAGGAGGCTTCTTCCTGGCATTGATGACCAACGTCATTCCCAGCTCCCGGACATCTTTCCTACCAAAACATTAGATCATGTTAGGGCACATTGGAACTTGATTATTTCATCACAGAACCCTCCTCTGAAGCTTGAGCTAATCACCTTCTCAAACCCGTGTTTCGGTTTTAACATTCTACCTGACAGCCACACATCCTGTCCTCTCTCTGATGTCCTCACATTCCCCTCCTAATGGCCTCTTCTTGAGTATTCTAGCTGATGTGTGAGCCCAAATCAGACATGGCTGCTAATTCTGGCAAGGCCTTGCACACCAGACAGCTGGCAGCCGGCCGGCCGGCCTGCTGCAGACTGTAGTGGTTTGCGTCTGAGTGGGGGACACTGAAAGGTTAAAAAAAAATGGAGCAAGACTTTCCAAAACTTAAAAGGCTACATTATTTCCAGTGTAAATAATAATCTGAGTAAACCTTTAATGATAGGATTTCAGTGCATTATGTCACTGCTGTTCATTTTTACTGCTGGTGTAATTTGCAGATAGATAAAAAAGGAGAAATTGTTTTTGAAAAAAGTATTAATTGTTATGCTAGAAATATGTAAAGAGGTTGGCCACAAAGAAACAACAGATCTAGTTTCAAACATTTAACAGGAAACCTAAAAATTATAAATAATGTTTTGCTGCCCTCTAGTGGTTGGATCCTATCACTGCATGGTTTACATGAACCTGCATGTGCTCGTTCTTCAAAGCAGTGATTCCTAAAGACGGGGTCATGACCTCACGCTGGGTAACAGCACACTAAGCTAAGGGTCTTGAGAATCTCCAGAAATCAAAAAGGCCTGATAAACATTACTAATTGTTGTACTATTAGAATTACTATAAGTAGTATGACACACGGATCTCTACAACTTTTATTTAGTACATCAAAAGCTGAAAAACTTGTGAATCACTGCAATAAGACGTATGAAATAAACTACCTCTAAATTCTTTGAGAGTTTAGATATATGACTTTTTTATAACCACATAAATGAGTGAGTACCTTGGTATGGAGTGCAAATACAGCAACAACTCGCAAACACTTTGTGCAGACACATGACGAGACATCCACTGCTTCCTGTCACCATGGACCTCCACCACTGCCCTGCCGTTCCTGTCCCTGCTGCCTGTACAGAAAAAAACAAGTCTTTTCTTTTTTAAAAGCCAATAGAGCAATGATTGTTTTGTTTATTATTGGTATTTAATTACTAATCTCTCCAGTTTGCAATAAGATGTTTCCAAGAAATTCTAATATCAAATCTCATATTCCTGTTAATCTGCTCTGTTGTGTCTGTGTTTCTATAATAACATCTTAATAGAGACTTAAACATTGGTTTATTTTTTTAAACAAATAATACAGGGACAAACTCATCAGTGCAAATGACCTGGTAAAGAAATAATTCCCAATTCAAGCAGACTGCTGATCTTCTTGAAACAACAGTCTTCAGTTTGTGGGAGCTGCTGAAAGTCAGAGTTTGTTGCAGGAAGCTGAACTTGTGGAGAAGACTTTGAGTTGGTCAGTTTGACTCTTGGTCCGTTTGATGGTGTTTCACTTGTGCTTGAGTGTGAATCTGTTCAGAAACATAAATATTAGTTCTTGTTCCAAAAACAAGACGACCAAAAGTCTAATAAATATATATATATATCAATACCTTTAGCAATTCTTATTCTTTTTATATAGGCAGCTATAATATATTTGGACAAAACTGTTTACAGTTACTAATCAAATTAGTTGTTGATCTCTGCAGAAAAAAACCTGCAAATATTTTATAAAGATTCTGCAACAAAACAGAAGCATCTGGTAAACTAAGGATGTCTTTAACTTCAGACACTCTAACTTCCTCTCAAGACCAACAAAGTCTCATCTGTGGTCTCTATCTGCCACTTTAATAGCCTATGACAAGCATGTCTTCTCTCAAGGTCCACTTGCCCCTCTGAGGTTATGCATGTCCACGCATGAGGGTGAAGAGGACAGAGACACTTCCTTCTTGTATGTCACGCTGTCTCTCTGCATTAGACAAACGTTCTGCTTCTTTCTGTTCCACCCAGTGGGTTCTGACCCTTTCCTTCACTGGGGTGCAGGATGTTATTTCTGTTTACTCTCTTGATAAGAGGAATGACATGAATGAAAATGTGCCGCCAGAAAACTCAGCCAGGGTGGGGACACCGGGCTAATGTCTGATCTTTGACTTTTTGAACCTCTTTCTGAAACAAGATCCTCAGTGAGGCCCTCAAACATGTAACGTCACGGTCGAGTTTAGCTGGAATAGTTAGAGACTCTGTGCATAAATACTATAAAAATTTGTTTAAGTTGTAAGTTGAAAAGAAGTCTGAAGAGAATTAGAAATGAGACGATTCAATGTTTGAGCCAATCCTGGGCTCCACCTACCTTTTTTGCAGCACCTCTGTCTCTCCTGCTTTGCAGCCTCTTGACACACTTTTGCACCTTTTTCATGCTGGATGACGCTCGTGATTGTTTTTGGACAAACATCACTTTGACTCCTGGTGTTGAGTTTATAGAGAGCGGGACTTCCTGTGGGAGTCTCTGACACAGTCGACAAAGACCTCATTTTGACTTTGTGCTTCCCTGATGCTTTTACAACCCCTCCTTTCTGATGCGACTGTGAGTCACAATCATCAGTTACCAAAGAAACATCTGCTACTGGATGCACGCAGGGAGTGTGTCCTGATTGCTGGGAAACGAGTGCACTTTGAAATGTATCACCAGAAGAAGAGCTTAAAACCAAACCCGGTTCCTTCATGAGGTTTTTTGATTCACAAGCAGAAGGAATGAGACGTGCAACTTGTGACAGCTCACAACATTCCTTGGCGTGGAGGGATTCATTACTTATCATAGCTTTTTCACAATGGTTACCCAAGTTCCCGAGTTGGTCGTTATTTTGAACTTTAAATAAGCCTCTGAAGTTTCTGTCTATGTCCTCACAGAGTCCAACCTCCTCTACAGTGGATAGGAGGTCCACACCCCCCCTCTCAAAAGGGACAGGGTTTCTCAGTGCTGCCAGGTAAGAGTCTCTGTACCGACATTTCAAATCCTGATCAGTGAGCTCTTGCTCCAGCGTTCTTTGGCTGCATGGTGACCACGGCTGCTCTGTGTGGTGAAGGCTGAAGGGAACTTTATTCCCAAGTGGTATAGGTGGGGGTGGTCTTACTGGTTTAACCAAAACTAAATTCGGGGGATTTGTATGATTGTCAACAAGTTCCTTCCCTTTAGCGATGTCCACCAGGTCTACATAATCCCCCTCTATCTCTTGACCATTAAGACTCTCCCAGGTATTAGGAGAAACCCAACCCACAGGTTTGATAAGTGGTTTGGAGACTGATTTAGGAACTCGTCTTTCATGTTCTATTTTGATAAGTTTGGAAGAAGAGTGTGCAGGTCTCAGAGATGCTGACATCCTGTCGCCTGGTGGAGGAACCACAGCCTCCACAGGGAGGGTGGATGAGTTATAGTGGAGAGGAGCTGAAACCCGCCGTGGCTCGGGCAGTGTTTCACCACAGATGGGCACGATTTTCGGCTTATTTAAAAACTCTGGGACGGCAATTTTAGCCCAAGGCAACTTGATGACTCCCTGGTCTGTGGAAAGCAAACACCGCGAGAGAAGAGTTCCATGGCGTCCTTCGTTGACACCCTGGAGCCAGTCCTCTGTGAAGAGGCAGGAGTAAGAGGTCTCGGGGACTGGGGTCTCCTCAACCTCTCGACATCCCTCCTCCAGAAGAGTTTTCAGGACGATCCGTGCCGCCTGATCACCGAAAGGTTCCACCTGAAGATAGAAGTCTCCAGGACGTAACAGCAAAGGGTTCACAGAGGCTAACTGGATGACGGTTTTATCATGGAGACACAGAGGCCAGCCTTCATAGCGGAAAACCACATCAGAGTATCCAGCCTGGGAAAAAAAGACACTGGTCATTAATACAGTATGACACATTGATTTACTCTTTTAAATGTCATTAAGGTTTTATTTTGTTTCTCTTCAAATTTTTAAGAGCTCTTTGAAAAAACTATTTCTTCTGTGGTACAAAAATTAAGAGATCATTAAAAAAAACAAGAACAAAATTATGACTTGAATTACTGTATTATCTCGGAGAATTTCAAAACTGTGTCCTGTAACACTGTCAACGTGACCCGTGTGCTTCAGGGAGTTCATACTCACACATGCAGCTTGTTGGACACTCTCCAGCAGGTGTTTGGATGGAATAAGGAAGTCCAGCAGGCACTGCAGAGCATCACCGCGGTAACGTTCATCAATGGTGCGAAACAGCTGGCTGAGGACGACGGGCGCCGTGGCCTCAAAGGGAGGGAAGAGGGCCGAAAGAGCGCTCTGGATGGACAAATCCAGGGACTCTGAATTCTAGAGGACAAAAAGATGAAAGTGAGACTGTTTGTGATTGGGTTGAATCTTTTTTTAATCCATATCAACAAAAGAAAAACAAACACACAGTACGTTCTAGCATGTCATTACTTAAAACACTGTTTTTGCTGTCCAGATGCACTGCAACTAGATTTGGAAACATTTTGCGAAAGTTAATTACAAAATATATCCGTAAATGTCAGAACTTGTCTGTGTTTAATAAGACCTTGAATTCATTAGCGCTGAGGGATGCAGAAAGCAGGAAGAAGATAATCAGCATAATCATTTCAAATAAAATCTCTACCAATATTTTAACCCACCTCTCAAAAGTTTGTACTTTTTGTGGTTTTCTGCATCTGCACGATATGCAATTTACTTTCTTTTTTTTCCTGCATGCATGTCAAATTTGTTGAAGCTTTATCATTGTTTTGTTTCTATAATTACTTTTTTACAGATTTTGTAGATGATTCATATTCTTAGTGCTTCCTGCAGTAGGAGGTGCACAGAAACAGCTGTTCAGAGCTCTTTTTTTATTGGCTTCCTGGCTGAGAAGTCTGGGTTTTTAGCATTTGTTCAGTACTGAGCCCGGAGGAGAATTTTAAAGCCTCGGCAGCTGACCAGTTGAACTGGCTCCATATTTGATTTACACATCAAACGGTGAGCAAGAATATGACTAAAGAGTAAAAAGAAAACGGATGAAAGCAGAATAACTGTGTGTCTGCCAGAACCACAGAGGGGCGGTAAAGACAGAGATGATGTTTATTCTCAGGAGAGCACTTTCATTAAAAGAGAAAAATTTAAAGAAGCCAAAATAGTGTGCTGTGGTTCAGACATGTTTAGCTCCAATAAGTTTTATTAGACATGTTCTCATGAAGAAAATATCTCACTAAGAGGAACCCAGAAGTTAGGAAACTTATTATTTGTCCTGCATTTGGCTTTCTTCTTGGTTGGTAGTGAGTATTTGTCTCAAGTGGAGAGTTTACGTGATTTGAGGTTTCGTGCTCAGTAACGAGGGAGCTGCTTCAGTCTGACGTAGTTAAGCTGACAGGCAAAGCTCTGGGTCTGTTCTGACCCTCACCTGGTCCTGAGATCTGGATCCTGACAGAAAGAACATGATTCTGGATACAAGCAGCTGAAATGAGCTTCTTCTAGGGTGTCTGGGTTCAGCCTTAGAGATCAGGTGAGGAGCTCCGTCATCTGGACGGAGCTTGAAGTAGAGCTCAGCTGAGATGGTTCAGGCATCTGATTAGGACGCCTCCCCGTGGAGGTTTTACGGGCATGTCTCCCTGGGAGGAGACCCCCGAGCAGACCCAGAATTTACTGGAGGGATTATATATCTGTGGATCCCCCAGGAAGAGCTGAAGTGTGAGGGATGTCTGGGTTTTCTTCCTGGATGTATGGAGCCGTATATTTGGGTTTTCTGCACTTTAACTTACATAAAAACATTATACATAAAATAATCCAAAGCCTTGAAGGCTTGAGCTTTTTCTTTTCTGTTGCTTAACAAAATAGAGATGGTGACTGTGCTTGCATTCAAGATATTATTAGCTGAGTTTCTTAAAGTGCAACTTACCCCCTTCCAGATTATTTCCCTGCTCACACTCTTGTTTTAAGAAACATTAGAAATGTGGGTGTTTACTTGAGGACCTTGGCTCGAGCGGGGGGTGTGGCTGGCTGGGCGTGCTCTGGGATGTGAATGACATGTTTCTGAAAAATCACAGAAAGCTGGAACGCGAGAGTGACGCATTCTCCGTTGTCTCAGAGGGTTAAGATTCATGCAGACTTCTTTTGTTCTTATACTGTTAATATGCAAATAAACCAATCGACAGTCTCAATGCAGAAAACTGGTTTAACTGCTTCTTTCTCGCTCACTGCTGAATTATTTTTTGAGACAGTTTGATTCAGTTGTTTTCCTTGCAGCATTCTCGTTTTACTTATAACAGATACGGTTTTCTTTTTACTCTTGCAAAATTCACGTGTTTTTTCGTAAAGTAATGTAATGACTCTGCTTTGACAGTTACTGCTTCACATGATCACGGTGTCTGTGCTGATGTCTGCGGGTGTAAGAGAGGGTGTTCAGGTAAATGCCTGGAGGTGGACGTGTGTGAGAGAGAAAGACAGGTGTAGACAGGACTATTAAACACTCATTTATAGAGTTTATCAGCAAAAAAAAGTTGATTTGGGGGTAAGTTGCACTTTAACCAATTTGAAAATGATTTGCAACTGCATGTGTCAGAATTGTTGGCAAAAAGCATCAGGAGGATCATTAAATTATACAAGTAAACGAATAACTGGCTGACTATATTTTTTTCCAAGCATTTTACATTTTTACTTATTTGGAAAATGTTCTAAGTCTCAAAGCCCATCAGTTAAAAATACCCTTCAGTGTAAAATGTCAGATACCTTCCCAAATCTTTAATTCTCTGTTGTGCTTGTATGCAACAGCTAAAGAAATTCTTGGATTTATAGTCATGAAAAAGTGACACAGCTTTCTGCATAAATGGACTTAAGACACTAGGAAACAGTGTAAGTAGGCCTTGGGAAAACACTGAAGTCATATTATAGAGATGATTAAGTCTGTTCTGCATGAGTGTGTGACTGTTCAGGTTTTACCTTATTTGAGTCGGTGTATTTGCAGCTGAACAGATTCATCTCAGTGGAAGAGAAGTGTTTCTTTTGATCACAAATGCCCTTCAAATCAAACTGTCAACTGTGTTGAGTGATACACGTGTTTTTACTGTACGCAGAGCTCTGATTTCACTAATCCCCCGAATGTCTGTGAGGGAAAGTATCAGCACCAGCTGTGATATTAGCAAAGACATATGGAAAGTATTCAGATGAAAGGAGAGCATCTTTAAAGTGTTCTTAGTGAACCTTTCCGACTTCAGAGACGAGCGGTGGAGGGTTTTGAGATCTGTGATCCGATTGGTGAAACCACAGGGTTAAACATAGTATATGAAAATATGGCCTTTTTGACTTTAATCACAACAAAACATAAAGGAAACCAACACCTCATACCCTGCAAGTACTCTAGCACTCTCTTATGTCAATCATGCCCAGTAAAAATCATGAAATCATGATTATACTGATGCAAAAATCAAAAGGTAATTTACAACCCCGATTCCTAAAAAGTTGGGATTTTTAGTAAAATGTTAATTAAAACAAAATCCAATGATTTGCAAATCTCTTAAATAAATATATTATTCCCAATAGAACAAAACATGTCAGATGAAATATGTATTTTAAAATTTGATTCAGAATATTAGTGTTTTTAATATGTGATGGAAACGACATCTCAAAAAAGTTGGAAGCAAGAGTAGTTTACTGTTATGTAGCATCTACTCTTCTTTTAACATCTGATTGTAAAGATCCAAGTCTTAGATGTGAGTTACTGGAGTTTTAGGAGACTGATGTTGTCCCATTCGTAGCTGGACTGGTGATAACAATGAAAAGCTCTCGGAGAGCGCAGACCTCCGCCAAGGGGACATATAGAAAGTACTATGTCTGTATCCTGGATCCAAACGGATCACCCCTAAAATCTAATCGATTGTTCCTTGGGTCATTTCTGAACGTTCCTGAAAATTTCATCAAAATCCATCCATTCATTTTTTAGTTATTCTGCTAACAGAGAGACAGACAGACAGAGTTAACGGTAGGGACAATCAGAACTTGAGAACTTATTTGGATGATTAATGTCAGTCCTCTAGACATGACGTGTGAAACTAAACAAACTGACCTCAATGTGCCACAAGACAAAAAGTCAGAGAACTGCCAAAGTGTTAGGAAACCTTCCAGAAACCACAAGAGATTCACACAATAACACATAACTCACCCTGTTCATCAAAACATCCATCACACTAACAGAGAGTTACAAAGAAATGCCACAAATCTCATTTATTCACTTGTTCACCACATTCTTAGTCATTTGTTTCTTAATCCTGCTCTCACAGTCTAATCTGCTATTAAACAGCACAGCAGAATCTCCAATACTGTCATCAGTACTTATACGTCCAGCACCAACATTAAAGAGATAATAATATGTCTAAATAGTCGATTATACAATACTTTAGTCCAGCTGAAAGGAAAACAATCTTCCTGTTGAATTAACAGTTTAAAATAAGGACTTTACGTTTGTTGTTGGGTCACAACAAGCGTGCTATTTTAACAGACATTTCTCAGAACCCTGCTGTGTTACAGTAATCTCCCAAACCCCACGAAGGACTCTGCGCTAAGCTCGTTCCTGTTGCTGCCTGATGACCTGAGCAGAACCAGAAGAGCTCAAAGTAAACACGAATGCAGCAGCTTCAAAGACCTCACACTGGTTAACACTTGGACCAACAGGCAAAAAAACACAAGCATTTGTGCACATAAAATGCCGGAAACAAATGTCAGAAAATTTCAGCTGTTGTTTAGCAACAACTTCGCTTGACTTTCTTTAACCACATTTACCATTTGTATTCATTTTGTGAAAAAAAAAGGGAAAATATGGCTGATGTTGACCATGAACATCAGTCTTGCATTGAAATACACAATATTCTCAGTCAATGAAGCCCTTGTAGTCATTGCATTCCTCCCTTTTTCTTTTGATTGTGCACATCTGTCACAAAAGATTGTGAAATGGAAAGCAGAATACCTCAGAGGCAGAACTTTGAATGATAATGCATCACAGCTGTTTTAGACTCACTGAAACTCCTCAAATTCAGCTGGTAACAGTATTCCTGAGGTCATATCTAATATAAAACAGTGACTGAATGTGGATGCTTTAGTCAGTATGTTTTAATATTTCTTTTATATTCATCTAGATGTAAAGTAGCTTGTAGATTTCTTTCACGGATCCACAGATTTGTCAGATATGCTGGAAGTACAAAAACAACTGCTGAGTTCAAAGAAGATAAACACAGATTGGACTTTTATCTTTTGCAGTTTTGCATCTGCTACTGATTCGAGGGGATTGAATGCAAGAATACTCAGAAATGCTGTTTTGAGCTCAATATATCCTCTTGCATCAGAAAAATGCCACAAGAACATGTTAAAAACACGATTTTCATTAGTAACTAAAATAAGAAGATCTGTGAAATTTTAAATTAAATAAATGAGTATAAAATTATGTTTTGGATGGGTGATGACCTTGTCAGACCAACACCTTTATCTGTTGTCTCCTGAAACTTGTTTTAAACTCAGATGTATTTCATGTTTTTTTTCTTTCCATGTACATGTAAAACAGTCATTTTCCAGACCGGTATTTAACTCTTCATACATGATGACAAACCACTGAGAGACGAGTTTGATCATAGCTGCCATGACATTATCAGTAAGAGTAAAATAAACAGTAAAAGTATACTGTAGTTTACAGTACATTAAAAGTTTCTCTAAGCAGTAAAACATGGCCGTTATCTGTACTTTTGAATCTAAATATAAGATATATATATCTTTTATGACTGGTCTGTGGGTGGTGAGGCTGGTAATATATGAGGGAGATCCTATTGAGATTTACTAAGGATAGCTCAGCTGGAGCCAGATCACATGGTCCAGCCATGAAAAATGAACTGAGGGAGGGAAGTCCCCTATATATGGTTAGAAAAGACACAAGCGGACAACAGGCATAAACTAAACAACATTTAAAGAAGCCATTCCATTAAAAATGGCTTTTCTGAGGTCTGTTGAATATTTTAGCTCCACAGGTGTTCTTACCTTCATACTGAGTGTGAAAACAGGTCAACAACTTCTCTTTCAGTTTTAATCTCTCAAACTACGCAGGTGGAGATAAAACTCCATTTCTCCCGAGTCCGAACGGCTTGTATCTGTTTCATCAAAACTCCTTTGTTAGTTTTCAGCAGCTCCCGCAGTTGAAACCACGCCTAGCATGCTGCTGCTAAAAGCTGTTAGCATAAGACGTAACAAACAGAAAGACACGACGTCTGACGTTGCCATGCACAGCAGGGCAGGAAACAGTATTCTTTGCTCTCATAGGCTAGTTTGTTAGCAATCAGAGTCCAGCAAATTCAAACAATGAATATGAACGAGCTGCTGACGAAGCAGCCTGATAGAAGGAGCCGGAACCACCCGAATTTTAACGCAGACAGATTGAAAGGTCTGTTAATCAGTGTTTCCTGACGTTTTTTAGATATAAAATGTTTCATATTACTGGTTAATACTTAAGAAATAACCACAAAGACCTGAAATGTGTATGGAATGGCCTCTTTAAAATGAGACAGTAAAAAGGAAAAAAAAATTAAATTCTGGACATAACTAGAATAACAGTCCTGTCATGATCCATAGCAAAAAATAAACTGCGTACAGTACGTGAATGATTCAGAGTTTAATTAACAAGTCCTTCAAGATCTAATAATGTAAATATATTCACAACATTATTTGCAACAGGATCAAATATTTCTTAGCAAACCGGGTCTGCATGTAACTCCCTGATTAACAAGAGAAATGGCTGCCAACATGACATTTATTATAAACAAATGGTGCCACACTGATCACATTACAGTCAAGCAACATAACCAACTAACTATCCAGATGCAATCATTTCCTTAAACTGTAAGAATAATACTTTATTGTTTTTTGTCTGCACACTACACCAGTGTAGGCAGCATCGTTTTCCAAAATATTTCACTCCCACTGTCAGACACTAAGAAGCAATCATTCAGACGTAAATCCCAAAGCTTAATCTCAGCAAAGACTGTTGCTTTTGATCAATGCCCAGCTGACCACATTCCACCACTCCCTCCTCTTCACATTCACCACTCGGGGATTCCCTCTCCTCTCACTATTGTCCAGCGCAGCCACTGATTTAACTCTCGAGCGAGCTGCAGTCTCCAACAAAGGTCATTGTCTGACCTAAATGCTAGCACGGACAAGAGGCATTTGTTTTAAAGGTTGAGTCTTTTGTTTTGACGCCCTAGCCCCCAAGGATTTTTTTTTTTTTTTTGGTGTTTGCTGTTGAGCAAATAATTGCAAGTTTTACCACACTGCCTCAGGCTTTGGCTAACGAAAGTTTCACTCCAGTTTTGAGCCGCAGTATAAACAAACTGTCAGGACGAGTTATAGACGTATGTATATTTGTGTCATCGGCCAGAGCAGATCAAGATTAGCAACGGTAAGATGCAATTGTGAGGGTGAGCAGAGGCTTCAACAAAATGCTTTCAACATGTCAAAGCATTTTGTTGAAGATGTGATTGGTTCTTAAAATTCCTGACAAGAAGTGGACTCACTCACTCCAGCTCGGGGGCTAAAACCAGAACACAAGCAGAAATGACATTTAAGTTAACATCTGTCATTAAATCCTGGAGACTCCCTGATTTCTGCATGTTCAGGCTTGTTGATCTATCAGGAAGATGACCAAAGCAGCTTTAACAAAACAAAAATCATCCTTCTGACTCAGGGTACTAATGGGAAAAGCAAGAGCAACTTACATATTTGTTATTTTAAGTCATTGAAAGCATAAAAAGTATGTGATCTACATGTCTTATCCTGCACAAGTTCACCATCCACATTTGGAAGTCAGACATTTGCCCTGGAGACCCAAGTTCAACCTCAATGTGAGTTTTATTTGAACTCGTTTTTGCCCAGAACACTGATGTTTTACTCAAATCTAAGCCCCTTTTGAAGCGTTTGTCTTTTCTTTTTTTCGTTCTCATGGTTAATTCAAATTGGGGATATTTTCTCTCATCAGTTTGACACAGACGTTAACTTTGAGATGATGTCAAGTCTTGGAGCGTAGTCATATTCAAAATGACACAATTAGTCAGAATCTTACTCATAATCAAAAACACGTGAGCCATGTCTCTTAGTCAATCCCTGTGAAATATTTCCGTCGGTGATGGGAGAGTTGTGTTTTTCTGCTAAACTCAGCAGAAAACATAATTCACCATCTGAAACAACAAATCAAAATATTCAAACGAGATAAAAAAAAAGATGGCCATGTCATAAAGTTTCCTGTGTGAAAAGTACAGACGGTGCTTGTTTTATTCAGTAATACTTCTTATAATTCTGTGAAGTTTTTGTTCAGTAAAGCAGAGAATCAAATAATGAGCAAAATCTCTGTTCTTTACATGTTAAAACTCTGCCCATCTGTGTTTTACCAACAGTATCTGGATGAAGTGAAAGTGCCTAATACTAACATTTAATGCCATTATTAACACGTAATTTTATTCAGAAAATAACTCGAGTTTGTAGCCTGTAACTTCTTCAAGTCTGAACAACCCCGTCATTCTCAAACCATCTCTGAGAACAATGAGCCAAATGTGTTTTAAAATCCAGTATAAATCTCTGTTGTCATCTCTGACTCACAGCTGCAACTCAGGGCAAGTTTGACACAAAGTTTTTTTTTTTTTTTTTTTTTTAAAGAAAAGCACCTAAACTTTGCCTGCATCCTCAATTCATGCAAACACAACACATGGAAAGTCTCCACTATGAGATATTTTCCCATCTTCTTGATCAACTGCAGGATCAGACCGACAAAAAGTTAAATCAGCAACCCAACCCATGCGAAAACCAGACAATTGATTAAAAGTCACGATAAACATGTAAATCACTCCAATCTAGCATTAACTATCAAGACCACTAAGATCTGGGGAATGCATTTTAGAAAACATGAGGGATTCTAAATCTTTTGTTGTTTGGAAACTGTTTTGAAGATGTGCTGCAAAGCGCATGTTGAGTTTGGCCCATTTATCCTTCAGAGAGACGATAAACAGACTTAAATTATAGGCCACGGCTCCCATACTTTGACTTCCTGTGTGAAGAAAACTAATCTAGGTTCAAAAAGTTCCAGAAGGCAGAGTCGCTAAAATCAACACCAGCAGTAAAACTTCATGTTTGTACATTTTTCTTTTCAGTCTTTCTTCTTGCTACTGTTGTCTATAAGAGAAGCTGCTGAGGCTGAAGTCAACAGCAGATAACAACTGGAGATCCATGAAGGTATGGAGTCTCTGAGTGAGAGGTTAAAAGCAGATTGTCAACTTCTAAAGATATGTGTATCCAAATTATGTGTTTTCATTGACAGGTTATATCTTCTACTGATTTTGATAAAAAGTATTGTCAGAAACAGTCTTAGAAATGTTATAATGTCTTCAAACCATTTTGTTAATCACAGAAAACTGCAAGTAAAAGCGTCTTTTAGCTATTATCTGGTAATGTTTTCTCTGGGAATGAGCCACATCCTTATAATTACAGTGTAGGTCTTTGTGCGGTTAAACAAAATGTGTCATATTACAAGAACATGGAATTAAAGTTCCCTATTGTGCTAAATAACACATCACGACTGGGTTGATATCATCTAAACACTGACGCACAGACCTGTGCAACAAGCTACACAGCACTATCTAGATCTGCAGACTTGTATTTGGTGTGTTTGATTTGCAATTGCACCTGCAATGACCAGTGGCCATTAATCTGTTTTATGCAGCAGTGATTATATACAAGTTAAAGTGTCCCAGGTGCGAGATAACACCAAGCGAGCCTGTTCTTCAATCCAAAACACCTGACAGCAAACAAACTCAAATGCACTAATCATTTATTAGTCTTATGAGCTAATTATGTTTTTGTACCTTTGTTTATTTTTCTAAATCAAAATGTCTCTCTGTGCTGCGGCAGTTTGCTCAGGAGTAAACGAGGTATTATGCACATCCATGTTCAGGGACATGACTGTTCCAGAAAAAATAGTCAGATTCTCAAAGACAACTGGCATGAAATATTTACCATTTTCTTCAGCAATGGTGCTGTTTGTGTAACAAGAGAAAAAAACTGAAGAAACACAGCGATCTGCTGCACTGCTGACATTTCAAGAAAGGTTTACGTAAATATCTCTTTTAGTGATAAGTATCAGATGTTGCTGCGTCTAGAAATATAAGTTCATGAAATCTTGATGTTACTGTTCTGAAGTCCGAATAAAAATATACTCAGAGTGATGTTAAAAAAGGGTTTAATGAACTCCTTCTGTTTGAGGGAGCAGATATCAACTTAGCGACATAATTTCTTATTTAAATGTACAACTCACAAACCTAGAACCCTTTTCCACTAGAGTCAGTCCCGATTGGGTCGGGTCAGCACGGCCCAGAACAGGATGGTTGTGTCCATTACCGTCTCGGGAATGCAGACGTAGGTGAGGGCATGGGTCAGATTAGCAAGTGGTGTGAAAGGTCCATGATGTCATTTGTAATCAACACAAGAGTAGTAAACAAACGCAGGAGCAGGAAACAACAATGGAGGACATCGAGGTATTTTTGTACGGTGCCATTGTTGACGGCTGATTATTTGAGGTCGATCAGGTGCCATTCTGTGACATCACTGCACGTGTACACCACCAGACCAATCAGTGGCAACCACTTCGTAGGTAGGAGTGTGACTGTGTTTTGGGTCACTTTGACACCCTTCAGACCAAGGCAGAGGCGGTTGAGGAAAAAAGGCTCAGATCGGCCCAGATAACTGTAATAGAAATGCGCTAAACCGGGTCTGAATCTACCCGTTCTGTACCGTGCCGACCCTGGTGGAAAGGGGGCATTAGAAACATAAATAATCCAGAACCTAACTCCAGAAGGTTTACAACATTTTCTTTGTAGATCATATTAAGAAGCTTAAGGGCAGATTGAAAAACAAGGTTGACAAACAGTTTAAATTTAATCTGTACTTGAATCCACGTTAAATACAGCACTAGAAAATATATCTTCTGTACAAGACTGAAGTTCAAACAGTTAAAAAAAAAGAAAACATCCAAGCTCTAAAACTTTTCGAAGAAAGTATTTGACCTTGCTGGTGAATGAATGACTCTTGTTTGTCATTGTCACACAGTAACTCAATGCAAATACAATGCAAGCCAAGGATCTGGGTTCTGTTAAACCAGAGAAAGTTTACTCAAGATAGAAACTCTTGGTCTTGCGCCGTGCAGGAATCAGATCATTTAGACTGTAGGCTCAAACGACTGTAAGTCGGGGTGGTCGCAGAGGAAAACATCACTCATGTTTTAAGTAAAACAAACAGGCTGTAAAAGCTGGTCAAACAAGTGTGCAGCAGGGGAGAAGGAGGTGGGAGGGGGTGAGGGGGAGTACAATGGAAGCCATGATGATCAGCCAAGTCTGAGCTCCTTTAATCATCCTTCACTCCTGCTTTTTGTAGCTCTCTCCCACATCTTATAGTTAGATCATATAATTCGGACTTCTTCAGAAATTTGGAGCACAAAGAAAGCTGAAAACAGATTGAAGAAACCTTCTGTTTTACCCTGAAGTTGTGCTTCTAGGTTTGTTTCTACTATATACATCATGTCACATCAGCAGCAACAAGAAAACGAACAAAACCCATTTTCATTACTCCTGCTGAATCCCACCTTTAAGCCCACTCATCATCATTAGTTAGAACCTTCTAAGACTGGGATCAGACCAGTCCTCTGATCATAAACCCTGCTGAAGTCTCAACTTTTTTAAGTCTTAAAGCTGAACTGGAGAATCCATTCTGTACACATGCAAAGCACTGAAATCACCCTCCACTGTGAGCCATCTGCATCAAGGAAGTCCTAATCCAAAGGATTTCAAGGTTCTAAACAAAAGACAATGTGCTTCATTCATCAGTGAGCAGATACTTAAAAAGTTTCCAATGCCCTGAAGTGTTGACATGAAGCTCTTCCTCTATCGGAGCTCAGAGTAACAACAAAAGAAGAGAAAGAAAAAAAAAGCTTTGAAGTGCTAGATGTCATAAAGATGTTTCATAAAAAGAGAACAAAGACATGCAAAACGCAAGAAAGGAAATGCCAAATTTAAAGTTATTGTTCGTTTCTTTCCTTTGTTTTCTCTGTTTACAAACAGCCTATTATGGTTTAAATCTTCACCCACACATGGTTCGTAAAAAAGCCGCAAGACAGAAACAAACAAAGTCACTTGTCCAACCAAAAACACAGGCTCAAGGAGCTGGTAGGTTAGTGGAGCACGAGTCAAACACACAGGAGATAAACTTTGGGAATACTTTACCATGTTTGTGGGAGTTTCTCCTTAATTAAGCCCAAAGTTTTTGCATGTTTTGCTCTTGATAATCCTCTGCAGACACCCCGATCTGGCCACGCGCTAATAGGAGACATGCCATGTTTAGTATATCAACAGCAGAGGCTCCATGAAGTACATCCACATGACAGCGAGTTGTGTTGGCTGGAAAAGAAGTAAAGTCAGTTCCATTCCTCCCAAACTTCCAGTAAGTTGCACAAAGAGAGTGTGACACACACACACACACACGAGTTGTCAAGCCTGTTGATCCTCTAGCTCCTATTTTCCTTCTCTTTCGCGTCCCTGGTTTCTCTGAGTGTCGGGGGTGGAGGGTGGGGTGGGGGTGGGGGGTGACGGAAGGAGAACTTGTCTGAAGGAGGAGGGGAGGGGGAGAAAAGCGTTCCCTTTCAGAGGAAAATCCCCCTCCAAGCTTTTCAGAGTTGCTTTGCGCTCCCTCTCTTCTCACTCGGACTTTATCACACACACACACACACACACACACAGACACAATATGTCACAATCTGAAACTCCAGCCATTCACTGACACACTCGCTGTTACTGCATTTATATTCTGCTATGCACATAAATTTACACGCGCACAAGCACTTGTAGATACATGCACGCATCTTTTGGGTTTGAAGAAATCCAGCCCCTCAATTTTGGCCCCATTTCTTTATATTTTAATCACGGGGAGCTTTTAGAAGTCAAGTCTTTCTTTCTGTTCACTCCTTTTCCTCATAGACTTCTGTCTCCTCCAGGCTCTTTCATTTCCTCTCTTCAGCAGTTGTCTTCCGGCAGACTGCCCAGTGTTTTTGCTCATGTCAAAAGAAGAGACAATAAGGGGATTCCCTGCAGAGGTTCATCTATACCTCCACATAAGATCTGAAGAGATTTTACAAATCTGAAAAGTTAAAGGTGCATAGAGGGTGTGCAGAAAAAGAAGCCACAGCAGGAAGTGAGATTCATTATTGTGGCATTCCTTCAGGAAAAAGACTGACAGGACTGCGTTTATTTCTGTCGGCCGAGAGCCAGAGAATGCATGTGACTCTGGAGGTTTAGACTAACAGCTGGCCTCTGCCTCTGTTTGCTTTTTCACTGAAATTCCAGAAATTACATGGAGGCAAATGAAAATCTTCACCGCGTAGAGAGAGATCTCTTTTAATCAAAAGTTCAGATTAAGTTTCAGCGGGAAATATTGAAAGAAAACTCTCAGCAACTCTGTCAGTAGTTGGTTTTCCACTTTGCAGAAACTGCAGTCTCCACAACATTCCACACATGGTTTTTCTTCACAAAGAAAAAAACCCTGCTAATTTGTCTTGAAACCGTTATACGAGGTTTTTGGATTATGGTACACAGTTTCATTTACTGACGTCTCCTTTTTTTGCTTCAGTGTCTGTTCATTCCTTTGCAAGGTGGTTCTTAAAGCAACACCAGAGTCAGGCTGATTTTTGTTGTTGTTTTACACTCCCCCTACAGCTGAGAGGTCCTATAAAACCCTGCATGCACCAGGCAGAAAGAACAAATGATGCTACTTGTTGTTGTGCGATTTACTGAAAAAGCACAAACTTCCTTCTGTTACAAAATAGGGAAAAAATGTTCTGATTCATTTGTCATGTGGAGTTTTCGTTGACTTCAGTACTTGTTGCAGATTTGCTTGTATCTTTGTTTTCGGTTAGGTGTAGGATCCACAGTTTGCCAACACATTTAATAATTATATACAACTTGGCCTTCTAGTTCTAGTTTCATTTTCTTGTTTAGTGTCATCATTCGTGTAGTCGTGGTTTATTCTTTCACTCACAGTGTTCCTTAGTTTATTCTAGTCAAGGTTTGTTAGTTTGTCTGTCTGTTAGCAAGATAACTCATAAAGTTCTGGATGGATCTTGCTAATTTTTTCAGGAATGGTCAGAAATGGTAGAAAATGGTAGAAAAGGAAGAAGTTAGTAGGTTTTGGATGTGATCTGGATCACCATCTGGATCTAGTAATTTTTTGAATGATTCTTCTTCATTGTGAGATAGAAGCTGTTTTAACATATCTGCATGTAACTGCACATTAAATGATTCAGGTGCTTGATATAAAAAATAAAAGGTGATTTCCTAACAAGTTCTACATGATACAAGGGCTGATCTGGATCATGTTTTTTCATCATCCCACTTACTTTCATAGTTTTTCTTTCCTTTGGGTTTTTGTCTTTTGGGTTGTTACAACTTTTCTGTTCATTTCACTAGCAATTATAGGTTTTCCTTATTTTTCACATAGTCGGTTTGGTTTCCTCTTACGATCTAAGTTTGACTCTTAGCACTAATCTTTCATTGCTTTTCTTTTTCTGTCTAGTTTTAATTCTGTTCCAGCTAAATCATAGTTTTATCACTGCCATTGGCTTTGTCCTTCTTCGTGATCAGCCAGAGCTCAATTTTTATTTGTAATTTTGCTCAAGGTTCTTATGCCAGCAATCTAGCTCCATAGTCCATAATATATCTGATGTCCTGGTTCAGTTTTGTTAGATTCTCCTCCTTCCATGTTTAAGTCATGCCCAGTGTCTGTATTTTCTTCTATCAGCCTTTATTTAGTTAAAAACTAAAACTCTTTTCTGTTGTTGTAGCCTCCTGTCTGATTCTGCCTCCTTGTGTTTGGTTCCTGCATCACAGCCACACCTGTTAGTGACAAAATAACATTATTTGGGGTTCAGAGACCTCAACGCAGGGGTGGCAAACTCCAGGCCTCGAGAGCCACAATCCTGCACATTTTAGTTGTTCCCCTGATCAACACACCTGCTGCAGATGAACATATCGTTAACAGGCTACTACAGGACTTGCTGAGAGGTTGCAGATTTGAATCAGGTGTGTTGAAGCTGGGGAACATCTAAAATGTGCTGGATTGTGGCTCTCGAGGCCTGGAGTTGGCTACCCCTGCCTTAACGGATTGAACCTGGAGGAGATCCTCTTTAGATAAAACCATTCATCTATAAAATACACTGCAGCCTTATTTTGAGTAAAACAAGTCATAATCCGAGCTAAACAGAGAAAATATGGTGTCTATGTAGAGCGGCCTGCTGAAGAACCACCAATAAAGAGCAAAATCCCAAGAAAACTTTCTGTAACATGTCAACATGTCTGTTTTTTTATGTAACAGATGAAGTGAATTTAACCTACAACAAGGAGATTTAGTTACCTGATCAACCAGGCCTTCACGTCTTTGACAGATTACATTACAAAGACATGAGGGTCTTTATTGTTCACTGTTACAGGTAAATGGTCCCTGAATGCTCATTTCACATAAGGTGTTGTGTTGACTTATGTAATCCTGTAAAGATCCATCCCCCCTCCAGCTCTGAAAACATCACAACACCTGCTGCAGAGAGAAACCAGTGTTATTTCAAATCTGTGCATACGGTTTAATAAACTGAGTAAAATGATTTCCCTGACAACCATTTTTTTATTTTTCCACCTGTTCCTTGTTGGGCTCAATAGGAAACAATACAGCTTTAATCAACATAAACCTCAACACTGCATGCAGGAAACATGCGTTTGTTGTTGAACTGATTCTGGTAAGGACATGACCAGAATTAATGAAAGTTTTAAGCAACAAATATGGCCAAGTGTCATGTTTCTCACCTGTGGACAAGTTAACCAACAGCGTAAAGCAAAGCTAATGCACAACTTAGAATAAGCAGGCTAGTCATTATTGATTAGAAATCAGATCAATTTGAACTTCTTGCTGATGCTGTTGTTTAGCGTCTCTTCATGCTATTTGCTGTGGTTTTGTACGTATTTATAACTGTAAATCGGTTTTATTTCCTTCTTCTTTGAATGTCACAGCTTAAAATTTTATCAGAAGTTACATTTAAAAAAAATTTTTTTTTTTTAGAAATAACAGAACATATTTTTTTAGATATGACATTAGTTTAGCAATTAGCAACTACAAACTTCAGCAGCTGTTTTGTTACTGGCGTGTTTATTACTGCTTCTTTTTTTGTTTTCTGTCAGTTAGTCTATAAATGCAAATTACATTAGCCAGTAAAAACCTCACAGAGAGACCAAACTGCTTTGGGTTGATGACGTCCAGAAGCCTGCTGGGTAAATACGTTGGCCCAGATACAGTTTGAATAGCCTCTTAGAACTCAGGTCTAATTGTTTGTTCCATTTGAACTCAGTTTTTTTTTTTTTTACATCTGTGATAAGCCAGAAGTTTTGGCTCACTGTCAAAGAATAGAACAAACAAGCCTTCCTTCCCTCCAGGATGAAAGTCAGCCACAGTGGGTCGACTCTCAGCTTTAACCCCCCCCAGTTTCTTTTACGAAATCCAGATGGGTTGTCCATGCAAAGCAGCAGGAGAAGGATCTTTGCTTCATGAGTCATTGAATGTGAAAAATTAAGAGGTTATTCATAACAGGTCTGAGCCCTTTGCACTAGACAAAACTAGACAGGGAAACATACACAAAGATCGTTAAGACTTCCAGAAATCTGCAAAGGAAATCTGCAATACACACCCATACCGGTTTGTTAAGTAACCATGTAAGCATGTACACTGTCTGCAACTCATTACACAGACATAAACACACACATTCATAAACATTTATATACACAAACACAGACAAATGAGAACCCAAGTGCTCCGTCTTCACTTCCTGCCTCCATGTGTAATCCCCTCTCAGTCAGAGAACGATCCCTGAGGCAAGTGTATAGAACCCCTTCGATGATTCACATGAAACCAACATCTGCCCACATCCAGACTTAGACACGACGACATACAGTTATGATTGTCTATAAAACATGAGTCACACTGTGAGTACATAGAATCATAAAACAGTAGGAGTGCTTCACTTTGCTTCATAGGAATCAACTCCCAGGTCATTTACCTGAATCAACCCCGTCTTCATGGGTTTTTATTATTAAACTCATGCTACAAGTTGTTTTTATCTAACACATGAGGATGGAGGTGTGGGGATTTTTTTTCTTTTCTAATACATGTAGTGGAGTTTATGGTTCTTTCAAAAGGCATCTGAAAATGTAATAGACGACATCTCAGTGACACTCACATAAAGTGTCATTTCTCAGGGATTCACTCATATCTAGATGGGACAAGATTAAAGGATGGATAAAAGTACAAAGAGGGGATCTGTCTGTCTTTGTTTCCCAGAAAAAGTGTCCTTATCACTGTCTGGAGATCTGCTGCTGTGACTGTGACGTAATGTCCTGCTAGACTCTTGCATGTCAAGATTAAGAAAGGGGGGGGGGGGCTATGATCTGTACCGGTAATTTAACATTTATGCTCTTACAATAAGTTAATTAAACAAGATCTTCTTCTCTTTCAAAATCCATCCACACCAGAAATGTGTCTGTAAGAGTGGATTTAAGGCACGTTTACAGTTATGTGTCATGTTGTGAGACACTTAAAGAAACATGAGCATTTTTCTAAAGAATGCTGCAGACTTTCAACTACATTCCAGGTAAAAGTGGGGCTGTGCATGCTCACATGTGTCTGTACATGACTTTCATTATGTGTTCAGGTGCCAGTGCCAAGTAAATTTTGACCTTGAATATCTCCAAACTGTTCAGTTCTTGTGTAATGGATAGTCCATCAAGTCTTTTAGTCCTATCTATCATGCTCTGTTTTAATGGCTAATAAAAGACAGAAGACTTGAAATTGCTTTCCATCTGTCCCACTTTATGAGATTTTGTCCCACTGAGATTTTATAATGAGACATCACATTTTGACTCTGTGAGAAGGACAAAAAAATCCTCTCAGTGACAAGCTGTCATTTTTAAAACATATTTGTTCCTCATCTGTATTTTTATGTCTCAGGTAAAACTAATGTTATTTGATCCTGATTACTGCTTGTAAACTATTTGTATTCATGTTAAATGATGTTTTCTCAATTTGATCTGAGGATTCATAAGTAATTACATACCCAAAGATGCATTTTCTTATTATTATTAATGAAAATGTATGGAATGTGTGGAATATTCAGTATTACTGTCTGTAAAACTCTTGGGATTTCATGTTTTTTGGCATCATCTGGTCACAGCTGGAGCTACTTCAGAGGAGAAATGTGTCAGATTCACAACAGAGAGAACTTATAGATAAAATAAATACATTTAATTAAATGGAATGGAACTGAATTGAATTGAAGTTAAAATAAGGAGTGTTTCCTTTTCTGTTTAATAAAAAAAAATTATTAAAACCAAACTTTATTCTGTGGTGGCTTGTCAGCGTTCGAGTTACCTCCATCACTTTATGAAAGAAACATTTTTAAATGGTGTAACCCATGTCGCGGAATCTTTCTGGAAACTGAAGTCTGTAAATGATTGAAAAAAAAAAATCACAGAGAGCAACTAATAGGGTTTATATCTTGCTCCTGGTTAAAAACCGGTTGATTATTCTTAAAGACGTCTAAGTACCTTGTTAATCCAGCTTTTAAATGATAAAAGATTTATATCATCTAAGGCTCAAAATCCCACAAGCAATTTGTTTAATTATAGGGAATTTTGATTGTCACAAAGATTATTTTTTTCAACATTTTACTTGAAGAGTAAAGTAAATCTCAAAGACAAATACAGTATATATATACTGTATATTTGCATTTCAGTGAATTATTTTGTATGTTATAAATAAAACTCCCTACATGCAGGTAAGATGCCTCCAGGACGTCACAAACGAGCAGTTGAAATACACACAAATACAACACATACTTATACTTATACATATCTCTGTTAATAGCTAATTTGCTGCTTTGGTGTCGTGTAAAACTTTATGAACAAAGAGAAGGTCAAAAATCCAACTTTCCTTTCTTGTCACTGATCCTGGTGAAATCTGGGATAAATATAAATGCCCAATTAAAATCTTCAAGGAGATTTCAACATCAGCTGAATTACATTTAACCTAAACATCACTATGTATATTAGATGTTTTTAATATACGTTTTGTTCCATAGATGGTCAGATGGAAAGCTTCAGCTGGGGCTTCTCTGTGTGGAGTTTGCATGTTCTACCTACTGATGCCTCCTTTCAAAATAAAACAGGTTTATTTTAAAGTGAATGTGTGTTAGCATACATAGTTATCACTCTCTCAGGTTTGATTTTCAATATGTTGTTGAGAAGATCAACTCCTTTTTATTCTTTAGCAAAATGTGTCTTTATTAAAGTCAATGCAGTCTGTTCATGTAGCACCAATGAACTACTAGACCAATAAAATGATCAGGTAGCCCTGTTTTCAGCAATGGCCAAAACTCAGTCACAGAACAAAGAAGCACAAAGTAGAACTCAGATTTACTTTCATCTGAAATATTAACATGCAAGAGCCACCTTAGTAAATCCTAAACCATAATCCAGTGTAGTATTATAATCCAGTGGGTTCATCAAACATTATGAGGATGTCACCTGACTGATGTAGTGATTAGCTCCTCATGAACTCTACAACGGGACGGCATTTAATGGTTAATCTTCAACCGTTGTTGCTTGTGTGAGCCAAGCTGTTGACACAATGGTGTTTTGGGAAAGCTGTTCCTGAAAACGCCGCCTGTGGCCGGGCCATGGGAAACAGGGAGAAACACACATGCTGCTGAGTCAAACTGCTGCATACACAGACAATGTTGTTTCAGGTTAATCTGAGGACAACAGGTGTGTGTGTGTGTGTGTGTGTCTGTGTGTGAAAGGAGTAGCTTGGAGGGGATATCTCTGTCTGGTCACACGTGATCGGTCAAGAGTAAACACATCGCAGTTCAACGAGGCTGTGAAAATTGGTTCTTGCCAGATGCAAAAAGGGGGGTGGGGGTGGGAGAGACTGGCCGGTGGGAGGCGGTTAAAGAGTTTATTTCAAAGAAGTTTTTTTTTCTTTTTTTTATAACTAGTTTCAACAACAAACAGATGTAAAATGTGATTTACTGAACTCGACATGTGCATAAGCAGAGTTTATTTTCTTGTGAAAGAGAGAGACAACAGGACAATACAGTATGTGTGCTTTATTAGAATACCACTGAGTCACCACAAGTCTGTGTAAATCTGATCTGTCAGCTGTCCCCACCCCTGTTTTTCCCCCATCTTTCCATGTTGTCTGTCCCATCAGCTGTCTCCTCATTGTCTCCTGGGATTGTTTCTCTCTGAATGCTTCTAGCTGTTTTCCCAACTCTGATCTAAAACAGGTTCCCTGCAGTACACGGGAACACGATCCTAGATATTTTACACCTTTAGACAGTTGTTTGTTGTGTCAGGGTTCTCAAGAAACAGAACAAGTTTCGGTTTTCTTTATCCTGCCACTGATCAGCTCTGACTCACAGTTCTACAGATCTAAACCCAAAAAGACAATTTACAGAACGTAAAACTGAGTGATTATGAAAGCAAAGATGATGTGATGTTTTCGGGATGAGATAAGAGGATATATTTGTGCCAGAGTGTACTGAAGAGGAACTGTTGGTCACAGAGACTCAACAACTGGTGATGATCAGTGGAATATGTTGTCACAGAACACGCAGTGAAGCAACATTAATGTTGTTTGGTTCAGAACATAGTGACAACATAAAAGTAATTAGATGTAAAGCTACCCAACATACAGAGTAGAGTAAGTGATACAAACGGGAGAACATGAGATGAAAATCCACATGAAACAGTCTAAATATAAACATATTGGCATGCAGACAATCAGTAAGTCCGGCTTAAAAAAACAGCTGTTGGAAAGTGGCCTCCTCTGAAAGCAGCTAATCTAAGATGTCTAGTGTGATTTATCATTTGGTAATTGTTACTTTAACAGGCCGTAGTTGATAATTAACCATGAAGCCAGAGGAAACGGTCCATCAAACAGTGGGATAAGGTTTACTTTGAAGGAATCAATTCAGAAACATAAAAATCCTAAAGATTGTGTTAAAGTCATCAGGACTGGGGCGACTGAGAGAAGATATGTGTTAAATGTGTACCGTTTATCTGAGAACACTGAAGTTTTTGGTTTTACTGAATAACAACACATAAAGTAGAGAAGACCTGACAGACTGATACAAGTGTTTTTTGCACAGCTCCTGTAATTTATCAATAGAAGAACATTTTTATGTATTAAAAATATATGGATATGTTTGCATGGAGGGATTCTGCCTCTGCTATGGACTTCGTCTGCTTTCTCAACCTGCAGTATACATGTTTAACCACTAGGTGTCACGTTTCATCAACAGTGGCAGTTACTTATGGGTTGTAATTTGAGAAACAGACAAAACGTCGGAAAAGAAACCATCCCGGTACTTTTTTTAGAAACCCTATTTCATATATTGACTTTGAATCTTCTTGAAACACCCAAACTTAAAGTTTAAAAACAAGAATAGCATTTTCTAAAATGGAAAAGTTGAGCCACTAGAACAGATTTAGAACCAAGCAGGGACTGATGTTGTCTCTGTTGCTTTCTTGCTGCCAGGTGAAAGGAGTAACTTTAACTGACAAGATAAATTGATCCAGATGGCATCTACACTCAACTCTAACATTATCACCAGCTTCTTCTCACCTGTTTCCTTGTGATTTGTTAATATTAACGGAAAGCAGTGGCTGTGCTCCGAGATGCTTATCAGGCCATAGTTGAAGCTATATGTGCACAGAGATTTCTTGTTTCAGAATATTGTGGGAGAGAGAGAAAAGGGAAGCGTTGTCATGAAGTTAATCATTTAAGACAAGCTCTCTGTGAACTGAAGTTATTTTAATCAGTTAAATGGTAAAAATAGAATACAGATAATAAACTGTTTAGACTGACTACATAAAATAATCTGCATTGTTTTTCAAAAACTGGGCTAAAGCAATTTGCACGTGTGTGTGTGTGTGTCAGAAAAATGAGTGAAAAGAGTTATTAAAAATGACAAAAAAGTCTGTGTGTAAGAATAAACAAGCACGGTGCTGTGCATGCTGATAATCTGAGATTCACATTTGTTATTATGAGCCTGAATTTAAAACTTGTACTTACAGACTTTTATAAGTACGGGATGGAAATGGAGACAACTGATTCAGAAAACTGTGTACATTTGAGTATATTTAGGATTATCAGGGTTTACTTTCTTAGAAAAGAACAATGTTTGGTAAAACTGTTACTGCCTCATAAGTAAATAAAATAGCACAATTATTCAAAAGAACTAACAACAATCTTGATTTTAAATGTCTTTTACATTTCATAATACTGGTCATATTGGGAAAGTAACATATTCTGCAGCACCACTTCTAAAATGTTGATAAAAATTAGATAATATACAGACAATATACAGACACAAAGAAAATATTCAAGAAATTTCATAGATTCATTCAATATCCAATGAAGTATCATAGACTCCAATTCCAAAAAAAGAAGTTGTGATGCTGTGTAAAATGTAAATAAAATCAGAATGCAATGATTTGCAAATCTCATAAATTTACAGAATATAAACAACATATCAGAGGTCGAAATGTTGCCATTTTATATAAAGTATTAGCCCTTTTTGAAATTGATAACAGCAAAACTGATCACTGTGTAGCATCTGCTCTTCTTTTAACATCTGTATGTAAACATCTGGGAAGTGAAAAGACCAGCTGCTGGAGTTTAGGTGAGGAATATTGTCCCATTCATGTCTGATGCAGGATTCTAGCTGCTCAACAGCCCTGGGCCTCTGTAGCTGGATTTTCATGATTCATGATGTGCCAAATGTTTTCTGTTCCAAGAAAATGTTTGCATTTTGAGCCTAGTTTGACCAGAAAACTGTTTTCTAGTTCACCATTCAGCAGCAGTTTTCATCTGTTTTCAACTTTGGTCCAGAGAAGATGTTGGAGTTTCTGAATCATCCTGATTCTTTGAGTTTTTGGGTGACATTATTTATTATAGATTTACTGTAGATACTTTGTAATTCAGTGTTGACGAACATTTTTCTCAAATCATTCTATATCTAATATGCTGTTTATGTTAAAATTCTAATTTATTTGCATAATTTCAGCATCTTCCCAAACTAGAAAAACAGCTGATCCTGGAAGGAGCAACAGGAAACCAAGAGGTCATGACCTGTAATCTCCATGACTCAACAGATCCTGCAGATCACACACACCCTAACACACATCCATTCATGTCTCTGACCAACAGGTGAGATTTCTTCATTAAAGATAGATTCTAATTAGTTCAGCTGGTAAAGCTGGGGTGGTTTTGTGAAATGGGACATGCAGGATTATTTCAACAGGCTTTATTTTCAAAATAAATGACATAACTTCTATTCATCCCACTTTGGGCTTTTTCTAGAAAAAAAAAAACAGAAACAGAAAATTTTTTTTAAATGTTATCCTGCATCCCCTTATTCTGCCGTTTAAGTTTTTGACATTTTGAAATTTTAAATATCACATAGAGTTATGAGTTTTTCTGTGTGGAGGCTTTAAAATCTCTCACAAATTCAGACACACAAAGCAGGACAAAATAAATAAAAATTAATGAGGGAAAAATGTTTTCTGTAGCTGCAGCACTGACAACTAAAAAGATCTCAACACCCACAACTTTGCAAAGACTGACTTTAAAGTAAAGGTTTAGCACAAGCATGTCTCACACAGAGAAGGCTTTAAATACAACTGCAGAAACATATTGTTGCTGTGAGAGGACGTGGCCTTTACTTCAAACGATGAACACAGTTTCAGTGTCTTTAACAATATTCTGTTATGTTGAGTCAGTTAGAAATGAATAAATATTCAACGATAGTCTTTGAGCCTCAGAAATCCATTAAATAATAAAAACTTATAGCAAACTGAAGATTCTTCAATTATCATAAACAAAGAAAAACAAAGACTTTGTCAATGCAAATAGGAAAGCAGTTTGCATTCTCACACTTAGAGGCTAAAATAAACCTCTGCACTCTCATCCAAATCATATGGAAAACCCAAAATTCACTCAAATTGTTTTTCCAAATCCGAGTGTCATCAAAACTTCATTATCTAAGTCCTATCATTTCTAAAATAAGCAAAGCCCATGACAAATAAGAAAAAAAGAGTAACTTTCAACATACCATGTATTTTGTTTTTACCAAAAGAGACTCCTGCTTGTTTCCTGTGGCTGGAAATCACCAGTGATCAGTAAGACTAAGCTGCCAAGATCCATCTAACAGGTGTAACCCTAAAAGGAAGGGTGGAGGAAAAGACAGCAGGAGGGGTCGACATGAACGAGAGGGCAGTTAATCTTCAATAAATAATACCTTGTTGGAAACAGCATTCATGTTACAACAAGCATAATTTCCCTGATCCTTTGGTTTCATGTATGTGTTTCTTTTCTGTGTCCATTTTTGTCTGGTGTCCATGTTAAATTTTGTTTAGTGGAAGATCCTGTTTTTATTTGTACATATTCAGTGTGCAGTAAAAAACACTTTTGAAGTCAAAATATTAAAATATATTGACTTTTATGTGTTAAAGCAGTACAAAACAAATTGAACAACTTTAAGCTACTGTTCTGAAACTTGTGGACACTCACCGAAAAACATGTTCAGCTTCATATTAGACACTATGCGCCTCCGATGGCTTTGCAATGGAATAAATAACGGCAGTAATTTGAGGCACAGCTGGAAGTGGTGTTGATGATTTATGCTGCTCGGAAGAAAAATGCAGCCATATTTCATAATAAAATTTCATTTAAAGTTTATATAGTAATCTTGTTTATGGTGAGTGTGTCCTGTTAATTATTTAAGCCTATTTTTATGATCCTTCTTTATATATAAAAGCACTCTGGGTCCTTATTGGCCATTGTTGGGTCCTTTTTTCTTATTTAAATTACCATACACTGTAAAGTAATATTTGCTTTTAGTTACTGCAACCTACTATTTCTAGTTGGGTCAACTGTTTTTTCCCAAAACATGGAAACAACTTAAAATGTCAGGTTTTTATCCATCCAACTAAATCTACCAATGAGTACCGCCCACTCCGATATGTAGGTTTGGCCAACTGGTACAATGTAACCCTAACATCCATCTCTCTCACGCTAAACCCTAAAAGACACCCCAAACCTTAAATATGCCCACTATAACACTCTAGCCCCAATACTAACCCCTCTCTCCTCTTCTCTCCACTTTTACCAATAAACCGCAACCTCTCCACTAACATCACCTAGTGAATTTAATAGTTACAAACTAAACAATAAAAATATAACCCTTTCTCTGTAAAATACTTAATAATACCAAACTAAAATGGTAGCTAATGAGACCCCACCCATCTCCCAGCATGCACTGAGTCCTTTAGAAGGGTTAAACCGGAACCATGAGCTAGGTTTCCACACCAGCCCCACATCAGCCAAGCCACCGAGACACATTAGATTGATGGAATTATTTCCAACACTATGTAAATGTACTGAATGAATAATGTAAAAATAAACAATATCTATTATCAAACAATTAATAAACATAAAAACTACTGTACAATACTAAACCAAAACTGATGCAACAAAAATTCCACTCCTTTATCTCAACATGGCATGTTGGCACATCTCCTTCTTCCCCTCAAGTTCAGCTCTGTTGGTTCCTGTGTCTTGTTATAGTTTCAGGTTATACTTTAGTTGTAGTGTACCTGTGTTTCCAGTTTTGCTTTTATTTTGTTATCGATTGTACTTCCTGTTTCTCCTGCGTTGTTTTTAGGTCTCTTGATGTCTTGTAATGTCACTTCCTGTTTAGTTCCTTTGTGTTTTTCCTCCCAGTGTTTCCCTTGATTGTTCCCAGGTGTTTTGAGTTTCTGTTCCCAGGTGTTTTGAGTTGTGTTATCAGTTCTGTTTGTTACTTAAGTGGGTTTTCTTCAGTTGAGCTTTGTTTGGGGATTATGTTGTGTTGTATAGGTTTGGATTACTACCTTTGTCTCATCATTAATGTTTGGATTACTACCGTTGTCTCATCATTCATGTAAGTCGCTGCCCTGCCAGCATCTTTATTTATTTATTAAAAAACTTCTTATTATTTCACTCCCGTCGTCATCCTCTACTTCTTGCACCTGGGTCCTAACCGCATTACCAAACAAACGTGACAGATTCCCTGAACAAATAAATAAGCTGTAAGAACTGGATTTCAAGTTGAATAAACTTAGTTGTGTGCTGACATTGCTTAAAATAATTAGCTAGCCTTAATCAAAGTTTTAAGGCAGCAAGGTTACTAATTATTTTGAGTTGATCCAACTTGGAATTTTTTTTACAGTGTAGCTGTGTAAAATATAACCCTTTTTTTTTTTTTTCTCTGTGTGCTGGATGTGCCTGCCTGGTACCCATCAGAAAGTGGAGCTCTGAATTTGGGTCAAGCAGCCCCAGGAGTTACAAGGTCGACTTGTTCAGTCTCAGAATCACTCTGTAACATTTATTTCAGGCACAAGTTTCCCGTTTGCTTTTGCACTGATGTGATCTAATGCAATCATTCAGATATCAAAACTACTTATAGAACATAGAAAGAAGACAGCACAACAGAATGTTGGATTAAAATATTTATTAGAAAATCTACAAGCATATTCTGTGCCTGACACAGACTCTATACAAAGGATCTGTCTTTAGGTTATTGTAATACTGTAAACCTGTGTTTAAAGTTTCGGACCAGAAGAATCAGTTAATCTCTAATTTAAAGAGACTGACTGTTGAGCTGCTTTCTTCTGACTGAAGAACCTTTTCTTCACACTTGAAAAAACTAATTCCCCTTCCAGCTGCTCCTCTCTTGACTGCTCACAGCTCCAGAGCCTGCTGGTGGTCTGAAGCAAATAAAATCACATCATCTGCAAAGAGGAGAAAATTATGTTGAACAGGTGTCCAACTCTGTAAATGACTGTAACGCACTCATATCTACCTCATAAGTTGAGATGATGCATCTTTAGGTTAAATCTAATTTGTAAAAGTCTTCACCACAGGACTGGTGCTTTTGCCAGGTGTTAGCGTTTATCTAAGAACTGTGAAAAAACTCTCTTGACCTTGAAACTTTTTTAAATAGTTCTAATTTTAAGCGTTTCTAATTGGTCATATTATTCTCGCATGGATCAAATAGCTCAACTTATCAAGGTCTGGGCTTCCAAATGGTGAAACTTTACAGAAACTAACAAAGAAACAAACATAAACCTGCCACAGTTGGAAAGTGAGAATATTTTAAATGCTACTGTATGTAAGAGAAGGTAGAGCTATAGCAAAATCTTTTCTGTCAAAACAGAACAGCTTTCAGAATTTTAATGCAGAATAAGGTGAAAATGTAACCTTTTTTTTAGCATGAGTTGTTTTTCCGTTTCCTGATTGGACATTGGGGCTGGAGGGCTACATGGTGAAGCAATTGATGACACTAGCTAAGTTTACATGCGCCAAATTTCCCCAATCTGATTAAAATCTTGGTCGATTGGAATTCCCAAATCCCTGTTTACATGGACACTAACTGAAATGATCTGATCATGCCATGAGTACACATGCACCAAGCACTCAATCAGGTTAAATGAGTTGAGCATGCGCACAGCGAGTTGTCTTTCCGGGGGAAGAAAAAAAAGTAAACAAACTCCGTCCTTTCTGCACGTCTTTCCCGCCCCATCGTGTGCTCGAGCTGACTCACGTTTTCCCCAATATGGACCTTCTGCAGGTGATTACCGTTATGTTTGGGTTTTTACTGGTCGCATTAACCAAGCTAGAGGCAGAATACATATTGCTACTGCTCCTCCACCACAGGAGAGGAGAGCAGGATGACAGGATGACTGCACCAGCAGACCACTTCTGTTTACTTCCCGCTATGTTTTCTACTTGGGTCTGCGAAAGCAGAAAGACGTCACGCTGAAGTTGTACGCATGTGCAAAGGGCTCTTTTCACCCTTTCTTTCCGAATGGGTGTATACATGCACGTCTATCCGAATGAAGATCGGACAAAACCACCCCTCTCGATCGGAAGTAAATTTCTTTCTGATCAGGCTGCATCTGATCAAAACATTCTGATTGACATGTTTACATGACGTCTTTTTTTTTTATCCGATTGGGCGTTTATTCTGATTAAATGTGCCCATGTAAACGTAGCTAGTGTGATAAGTGTGGTAATAATCTTACCCCATAAATTTTGATCACTCAACAGAGAAGATTCAAACTAAACTGGAAACCACTGATTTGTTACACGAGCTTAGGAAGTCTGTCACTAAGAACTACAAACAGAATCAGTAAATGGAGTCTAACACTTATCAGATTGTACACTTCTGGTTTGGTTGCTGCCTCGAGTGATGGACCCGAAGTGTCTTGATGTCTTGTTGACATGTGAGTATAAAATGGAGTGGAAGATTGACAAGCTGAATGTCCGGGCAAGAGGAACCAGCCTGTCAGGGTGAAGATGAAAGGCAGGTTTATCCTTTATAGGATCATTCTTAGATAACATAGCAATTATGATACAAACATAAACAGAAGGTTTTTTTGTGACAATATTTAAACATTAGTGCTTGTTTATTTATGCAATGTTGATATCTGACTGCTTATTCAAATGTTTGCAAAAAAAAAAAAATCCTGAATGTAAATATTTTTACTTCAAAGACTCTCAGCATGAGCAGAAATTATACCATCTGTAGCTTCCTGCTTTGTGGTCATGTGATCATGTAGGTCGGTTTAAGTTCACGCAAACCTCAGCTCTTAAAATTCTTTAATTATTGATAACGGTTCAGAGAAGGACAATAGAGAACAGTATGTCTTCATTTCACTGAGCTAACGAACAAAAATATTAAGAATGATGAGGTCACATTGTGGATCACAGCTAAACACATTATTGCTTCCTTCACCTTACAGTTATGGAGGAACTTGCTCCAGGCGAAGTAGAAGTACTTTTGTTAAATTACCAGTGAAAGCACTTGATATCCAGTGCGAGAGCCGGGCACGTTGCTTCACAACTGAGCAGAGCTGAAACAGAAACTCTAATGAGGCGCGTTTTGATCTGCTGTCAGAGATGTAGGTTTGAGACCAAAGTGAAATGTTGGGAAATCAGAATTTGTTTGTGTTGCCTGTTAGATCATATCAGTGAGACATGCAGTTGTTGCTTACCCACAGATGACTGCATCTGTCTGAAGAAAAACTGCTGCTCCTTAGGCTAACTTTGACTTCAAAGATGTGTATTTTTGGCGAATATGACTCATTTCCGCCTCTCTGAGCTGGAGCATGATTTCAAACAGTCTTGTTGTCTGAAGAAGAAATACTTCTTTTTTGCTATGTGGATTAAAAAAATGACTCCCGATCAGTCCCTTTGGAAAATAAATCCTGATAATTATTTTATAAAGTGCTGAATAATTAAGTCTTTAAAATCTATGAGCCAAAAGAAAACAAATTATTCAAGTAAAAGACAGACTAATAATGCTTGTTTTGATTAAAACATCAAACTGTGAAAGCATCTCACTGCTTGATGTGAACTTTAAGATGCCAATGAATAAATCCCATTATATCAAACACATTTGGACTGTTTCAATAGTTTGACTTAAAATCATAAAGTTGCCCATGTCTTTTTCAAAGGAATGATAAAAAATCTCATCTTTCTGACAAATTCATCCAATAAATATTGATTCGGACCAGCTGATGAGTTTTAACACTCCCAGGTGATTAAATAAGGGGAGCTGTTTCTCTCACAAGAAAAAGAAAAACAGGGATGAGTAAAAGTATAGTAGAGAACGTCATAATGGCATTTAAAACTTAAACAACAGCAGCAGCCTTTTGTGGAAATTCTGAGTGTACCAAAGCAGATTGCTCCACTGTGTATTCTGACTATATTATAATAATAAAATGATTAATGACTCTAAACCTTTATATTGTCCTTCTCAGTCACGTATTCACACAAAAATACAACACTTTCCTGTTGGACCATGAATTTATTTAGGCTGCCGTTTGTTTTTTATTCTGAGGTTCACACACTATCAGCATATAGAGAGGGAGCTGTGGGGTTTATAAGTATTTTAAACAATTATCATTCAATACACGGCAGCAGCTAAAAGGTCAGTTTTTATTTGTGCCAAGCTTTGAGTTTTTATTTGCGTTAGGCGTAAATATTTGTAATCTTTTTTCCTGTTATTCATTTAATAATTTTTGGTCTTTTTATCTCTTGCATTTTGTGTCATTTAGTTTTTGGGTTTTGCATCTGCAATCGCCTCAGTAGAGTCTGGTTAAACACAGAATTCTCCTGGAGTTTTTCCATCAGAGGGTCGCTAACCACCAGCTGGAGTTTGACCTAGAGCAAGTCAGGTGATCCCAAAGGAGGAAGTAAAGCTTGAGGCAATGTGCTCCAGCTTTCATGCTGCTCAGTACCACAGAGGTCAAGGGGGAGTTCTGATTTTTAAGTTTCGTGGTTTGTTGTAAAGTCCACTTCTTCAGGGAAAAAAAAAGGTGAATTGAAACAATCCCATGTTACAATCGTTAGAAAGTTGATGTGATTTGGTGATGACAATGAAATGTAGCTTTGCAAGATAAATGAGTGAGTCTTATGTGGGAGGCACCATTTCATCATTTTAGTGTCCTTCAAGCTGATTTTAGTCATTTAATATAGACAGAAATCTCAGGAGGTTCCAGCATGTAATATCCTGTGACCTGTTGATGTACATGTGTGTGTTAGATCCTACACCTGTAGCAAAGCCTGCTGCATATTGAAAAATCTCATCTACAGAAAGTGCCAGCTGTGATGCCCTGTGGAGGGATGAGATTTCACATCCATCACACGTCAGATTCCCTTTTTCATCTTTTATTTATTCTCTCTCATGAAGGTGGAAGAGGAAAAGGAGGTGACAGGTGTCAAGAGAGACACTGCAAAGTATCGTAGACATATGGTACTTTTCATCATGTCCGTTACCATAAAATCCTCCACACATGAGCTAACACATTAAAAGTAATGTGACAAAGATTAAAGACATGTTTTTATTTAAACTGTGTAAAACATGATAAATACATCTAAAATTGGTTTTTTTAAATGATTGTCATCCTAAACAAAATCTATGATGCGCAAGCTGAATTTGAAGCTGTTACCCTCACAGCCTCAGATGTTCACATCAAAGCTGATCTGACAGAATCCAAAGTTTATTGCAGAAAGAACAGATGAAAAATCTTCAAACAAGAAATGAATATTTTAACCAACTACAAAAACAAATCACTCAAAACTTTGTTCCAATCTTTTTTTCGTGTATTTTTTTATGTATATCATTTATTTTTAAACTGTAAAGCTAACAGTATAATCTAGCCAAAAAAATCTTTTAAAATGGGTCATTTCAAACTTTTTAACTTTTTTTTTAACCTTTGTGTTGTCTTTGTGTTATTTTGACTCAGAAGACAGGTGTAGGGCAGCTGAATGGTAGGTGGGTGGATGTCACATGGGTGGTTTTCTAACATGTGATGGTACAGCAGGGCCTGTCATCATTCACAGAAAAGGGGGGGGGGGACAGAAAAACCTTTTTTATTCAGTTTTAATTTATTTGGGTCAATAACAATCCATTTAAGAAGGCTGCTTAATCCTGTTTTATTTCATTTTCCCTGGTGACATACTTGGTTACAGTTTTTTCATTTTTTCTAATATTAAAGGGAAATATATAAATAACAAGAAAAGCACTCAGAGAGCGCAGACCTCCGCCAAGAGGACATGTAGAAAGTACTATGCCAGTGTCCTTTAAAAAATTCCTAGTTCCGGATGGTAATCTGGATCACCCCCAAAATCAGTTCTTCCTCTGGTCATTTTTGACCTTTGCTGAAAATCTCATAAAAATCCATCCATTAGTTTTTGAATTATTCTGCTAACAGACAGACAGACAGACAGACCCTGATGACAACATTACTTCCTTGGCGGAGGTAAAAAGACACCAGGAAATATCAGGTCTTATTCTTTTATTAAAACATTCAAAGAAATGAAGTACATAAATGCATTTATTTATTATAGTTAAGTTCAGGCCATGTTTTAGACTGAAATGTGCTCCACCAGAGCAGTTTTAGATGTGTTAAACTTCCAATTAAAAAAACACAAAGCATTTGACCCTGACATTGAACAGGACTTCACAGCCACACAGCAAATAATCTCATAATCTAAAGACAAAATAAATGGGGAAAATAATCCTTTTTAAAGCTCGTTTGACTGGTTTTCTAAAGTCATTGTATTCTGGTTAAACAATTCTAAGAAGGTTTATCTGACCTTTCAAACACAAGCAAAAATATATATATTTTCAAGAATGCCACATATTTAGTTCTTGTATTGTCATTTATTTTTAAAAATTCAGGTCATATATCATACAATTATCCAACTGATTGAGTGAGTGAGTGATAGTTTTTTTTTTTTTTTCATTTTTTTTATCAGGTTATGTCATTATAAAAATAAAGCACTGAGGATAACCTAATGAGAAGATAATACAGATAGAATATCATGAATAATTGACCCTCTGTGCAGCAGGGGGCTAAATACAGAAACTGAGTCATCAATATCCGAGTTCCTTAATTAGACCAAACCAGGCATGATCAAGAGCTAATTGTCGGAAATGATCCTTACAGATTGTGACACAAACCTAGCAGCATCTCCCTGTGAGAAGAGGAACGATCTCCTCTTTTATGCTAATAAATCACCATTTTATTATTTAGATACACTAGAACACACAGAGAAAAAACATTTAAAAGCATAAACCTTCAACACTTGTGTGTGTGTGTGTATCTTTATTACTGATTTTCTTTTTCATGTTAACTGGATAAACTCGGCTTGATAAGATGCACTTTGCAGAGACAAAAGTGTTGATCCACTTTTTGCATCATGTTTTATTATTAAATGACATCGAAATACATTATTTAAAACACCAAACGTTAGAAACACATTGCCACATGAATTCATTACTCTGAAAATTCTTTTGTTGAGAATGGAACATTAAGAGTTTTAGAAACATATAGTAGAAATTTCCGAATTTCTAACGGCAAAAACAGAATATTAACCAATAAATCAGTTTGTGTTGTGCTCAACCGTTTCCTCTGCATTTAACAGTAAGTGGTGCTTAATGTAGCTTTTCACAAAGCCAACGAAATGTATCTTTTGCATGAATTGTGCCAAGTGTTTCCAAAACCTTTTAGATGTAGATGATTTATTAATTTACCGGAGCAGAACAGATGCATATAGTGGCCCGAGGATTCATCATAAATAACAGACTATCCACAGAATAATCAGCAGCTGGTGCTTACAGTATGTGTTTCCCCTGCTGTGTTGCATGACAGCCACTTCACATTCATATGACAATTTATAACCAAAGAAAAGAACAGTTTTGTTGATTTTCTAAGCTTGAGAAGTAAATGTTCTAATAAAAGTATGATACGTTTGCTTGGAAACAAGCAGTTTATATTTTAAGCAAGCCATCTGCTTCACATTATTGGTGGAGGGTGAAGCAGAGCAGCACACACACAGTTGGTACATATTGAGTGGCTTGGATTTCTTTTTGTAAGTCTTAAAGGTGAAGTGGAGGAGTAGGGAGGAAAAAGTTTACTGTGACACAGTGAAGGTTGATGGAGGATCTTTTCTATGCAAAAAAAAAAAGGATTTTGTTCAAAAAAGGCACCTAAACTTTTAGAGCATGTTATTTAAAAATGAATATTGTCATGCACAATTAATTGACTGACCAAATCAAAGTGGGATATATCAGAGCAGATCAGTAGAACAAATAACTATCATATAACTGCTTATATTAGGAAAAATGCTAATTTAAGACCAAAACATAACAAACTGATGACTCAGATTTATTGAATTTCATGTTTATGTATCAGAAACTCTGAGGTTTGAGTAAACTAAAAAAAATGGGGTGTTTGGACAAAATGTCATGTCTGATTCTGTCACTGGTGTCACCACAGTAATACTGATCATTTAGTTTATTTCAAAACTCATTTTGATTTCATGTCATTAAACTCAGATGATAAACTATCAAAAGAAATTAGATCTAGGGATTTATTTTCCTAGTCTGAATTAAATTCAGTGTTTAAATATTCAAACGGGGCATCAAAAATGTAAATAAAATGTTTATTTTATCTGCTCTGATGAATTTGTTTACATCTGTTTCCTACCCACTCTCCACTGCGACACTGGTCACATCTGTTATCTGTCACAAAAACACTCTGATGATGTCATCAACTGTTAAAAAATACATTTTTGTTCAGTCTTTTGGGAGTTTTGTTTTCAGGGAATATTTTTATTATCATTCCAGTTTTTAAGCTTGAGTCAACTTGACTTGCTTGTTTTCTCTACCATCGTCACTGTTCTCAATTTTTCTTTTAAGTACTGACAGCTGTGGTTCATCTGTTAATCACACACCAGGTTCCCATGCCAGCAATCACCTCCAATGTGTCGGCAGGTTTTACTCTTCTTTTTTCAGATGCTTCTCTTTGATGTTGTCAGGTTCTGTGAACGTTTAAGTTTATTTTTCATTAAACATCCTTTTTTTTATTTTTCAATTTTACAACCACCTGTCTGCAGCTGGGTACTTTGGGTGTGTTTTGTCTGCCGTTCGGTGTAGCATCACAGGCCTGCCAGTGCCAAGTATTACATTTTTGCTCTTTTTTTTTTTTTAATAATGAAAAAAACATTCAGGTTTTGTTAATTTTGGACGTCAGCAGTTGTGCTAATCCCTCAGTCTCTTTGTCAGAAAGCTGCTTCTGCACCCATTTGGCTGATTTCATTCTTTTCCCTCCATCTCTAAATGTCCATGCTGGCATTAAGGAACCATATGTGGTTGTTTGACTGGCTGCTGGCTTGAGGCTCTGGTTTTTAAATAGAAGCAATGGAGGACTTAGTCCCTAATAGAGCACAACCTGACTTTGGAAATGTAAGTGCATGTTTAAGCACGTATTTAGGTGGTTTTACAGATTTTTTTTTTTTTTTCATGATAAAGAGTAAAGAGGATGACATGCCAAATTTGAGAGCTTCTAATGGAAGAGCTAAAGTCATAATTCCTGCACATTAACACTGTATGGACAGATTTACATTGCTATGGAACAAAAACTGCATGGAAATTTTTAACCCCCACAGTGTATGATGGATGGATCCGATTATCAGACAGGCCTGCATCCTATCCGACAGGTAGTTTTAATATTTTGGCTGATCTGTGCACATGCGTGTCAAGTCTTGTTGAGTGCAAGCGGCTGCATGAGTCACACATCATGTGACCTGACAGATGCTGACGTGGTTTGTGTGCTGAAAAGAAAAGAAAGAGATCCAAGCTTGAAAAGTGTGAAGAGAAAAAACAAATCTGGTTTGGTTTGATGATGAGTGAGAGGCGGCACATTTCTCTGACACGTCTTCCTGTGACATTTACAGTCTGACGAGGAGAAAAGAGAACAAAGAGAGGAAGAAATGTAAAAACAAAACAATGAAGCAATTTGGCTTCATGTCTCATGATATACTTTGGTAATTGGTCTTTCTGCTCTTGCCTTTTGCTCTGAAAATAATTAGTATGACCTCCGGGAGCCTAACACTGATCGATTGTGTGTGTTTTTGTGTCTAAGTCATCTTGTTACTGTTTGATGAGAGGAAAGGTCAGAGCAGAAGCTGATTGTGCAGGTAGAATCATTCACTGTAACAAAGTGTTGTACTCAAGGGTCTGCATCTGATAACAGCAGAATAAAAACATTTTCCAAAGTCACAAGTTCTGTAATCAGATGTGGTTTGACTGGAAGTGTTACAAGCAAACCTCTGAGTGCTACAGCTAACCGACAACATAGTATTTTCTGGAAATGACCATATTTAGATATTAATATTGTCTTAAGGCACCGACTAGCTGATATGATCAGAAATAATCTTGGTTTCAAGAACCTGAAATAATTTAAAGGACATAGTACTTTCTACAAAATGTCCACTTGGCGGAGGTCTGCGCTCTCTTAGTTCTGTTTAGTTGTTTTCATGTTATTAAAAAAAGTTTACTGTCATTGTTTAGAACATGACAGGTTGAGGAAGCAAAAGATAGTCAATGATCACCTGATTGCAAAAAAAAAAAAAAAAGCTTCTCATTATCAAAAAATAAATAACTCCTGTTTGATTACTAAAAACACAATGCTTGGTTTTGTCTGAGGAAGCAGCCACTGGTGGGTGAAACCAACAGCTATTTCTCCCAAGAGTCTATAAATCCCTCTGTGTTAATGCAGGTAGCTTCAAATCTTAGTTCCCTGTCAATCAGCTTTTGAAGGAAACCTGCTACAACACGAGACGAGCTCTGCAGTCCAGCTGTGAGCTCTGGTCTCTAAAAGGTTTAGTCGTTATTTCAGCTGTGAGCTCAGGAAAACATTGAATCTGTGATCACATGTCTAATTAATTAGGTAATTAGAATAATTAGCTATATTTTACATATTTCTACAGTAACACAGTGTCACAATGTCGACACTGGACTCAGAAGGCTGAACCCAGAGACAAAAGGTTAGTCAAGGCTTCTTTTTATAATGAACATTTCACAGGAAAAATCCCCTGCTCGATGATCTGAGAGGTTTTATTGACACTGTGATGCAGGATTTTTCTTACTATTGTTGTTTATTGCAGGCTGAGAGTAGTAGGATGGAATCAGGGAAATGAGGAACCAGCCAAGGAGCACAGAGGAGGAGGCGTGTAGATGAGTGTGGAAGGTTGTAACTAATGGAGAAAAGGCAACCAGAACCCACATCAACAAGTTTTCACATTAAAGCCTGAGCTTAGACTTTGGAGAATCTTCTTCCAGTAAGCAGACAGGATATTCTTATGTAGCGCTTTGTCACAGATGTTTTAAAGATGTTTGGACTAAACATTGGATTCTGGTTACACCAAGGTGTTCCAAGGGAAAACAACAGACTAATTGCTTCTCCCATAAATTGTTCTGATGATCACCAGTCATAAAAATCACCGATTTGCTGCTGAAGAATGGCAAACGCCCAGTTGAAGCTAAGCTGATTGCTGGCAGGTGTGACACAGCAGCAGTCTGCAGAGCGGTCTAAAGGGGGAGGGGCTTACGAGGACTAAGTCAGTCCGAGACACGTGGAGGACAACAAAAATGAAGAAAACGAATTGACAGAAAAAAATTCCAACATAGTAAAACAAGATTTCAGAGCTCAGAACTCACCTAATTCCAAACTAGACATTCAACCAAAATAACAAGTTCTGCTAGAAACGGCTAAAAGAACCTTAAATTATCTGAATATTTGCCGACAAGTCAGTCTACAGCCGTTTAATTGTCATGAAACTTTGTGTCCTAAGAAAGTTGAATTCATATCACTATGGTGATTTAATATTTCTCATAGTTTGTTCCACAAAAGCATCTGAAAGTCATTTATGGATTAGATGAACTCTCAACCCATCTTTCTAATTTTTTTTTTTTTTTAGCAAATTTCATTCAGTCAGATCAATGAAAGTCTACCCTTGGAGCTGTTTAATAGATTAAAGCTTTTACCCTGCAGATGTCAGTTATGAGAGGAGAGAGAATATCTTTTCAAAAGAAAATTAGCTTTGCACTATTGATCTTTGCTCTTTTATCACTATTACATGATTGATCACAACATCACATATGATTTGATGTGTTTGACACCTGGCAAGATGGAGTTTCTTTTCACCAGTCTTCTAGATTCACAGAAATATGCTGTTGAGTGAGATTATTTCAATCTTTTTATGACATGTGGTCAAAGGTACAAACCATAAAATAATTTCTAAACCTCACAGTCTATTAAATATTTGTGCCAACTGAGCAAACCACCATGATTTAATGAACTCTACAGCTTCAAATATTACCATTAACATGCAATCCCAGTTATTTCTAAATGTAGCTGTGTAGTTATTTACAGCAATTTAAAATTCACATGGTAATAATTTAATTCAGTCTTTGTAACATATGTGTTAAATTCAAATCCACAAATAGTATATTAATCCCCAAATGTATTAGGTGTGAACAAATATTTCAATTATATTGTTGAGAATTTGTATACGTTCAAAAAAATTAAAGGTTAGAAGAATATTTATGAACATTTACAATCCAAACGACCCTCACCATAGTGTTCTGTTTATAATCATATTAGATTAAATATATATTACAGAAACACTCTGCAGAATAAGGGTCCCATAACAAAAATGTGTAAATTAGCATCAATGTAAAAGCTGCACTTCAGGAAGTAATGACTCAAATAAGCAGAGAGAAATTTTCTGAACTTGATTTTGTGTCACATATGAGAGGTGTGGACATGTTATAGCATTGTAATCCCAGTGGGATAAAATTACACATACATTGCAGGTGTGAATTACACATTATTTACTGTTGTGCGATCCTCTCATTACAAGAAATGATCACTTATTTAATTCACTTCCGGATACTTGACTTGAAAATTATTTTTTCAAGATGATTTTGTGGTCATGCGTACTTTCTTTTGATGTACTTTATGTGCTTTGCCTTGTTGATTGCGTCCCATGAGAAGTTGGATTAATGAGAAGAAACTGAACACATTGTTTTTCACTGGATTAACAAACCACAAAAGGCAACGGTGTTAGACTTTGATATGAACAGAATTTGCTGCTCTAACAGTAAATGATGTTCCATTTTAAGACTTTCACAGAATTACCTCTCATGTAATCCATGATAACAAAAGAAAATCAAATGTTTCATTCACCAACTCAGCCAGTCTGAGTGCGAGTTGATTACCTGGCCACGTCTGCTCCACAGAGCAGGAAGCAATACATTTGAAATCCAATTACCCTACAAGCAAAACGCTACACAACTGACACCCGCTGTCTGTTCAGATGAAAACATTTAGTAGAGGTGGACAGGTGCACTGGTGTGTGTTTGATTTGTAAACCGACTATACATATAAATCCAAATGTCAGGATATTTTAATACCCCTAAAAATCTCCAACACAACCAGAAGTGAGTTTTGACATCAATCATCAGAGATCAAACCAGAAGAAGGAAAAACAAATGCAACTATCACTACAGCGCATGCGTTTTAGTTCTTTTATTTTTTTTAATGTTCTTTCACTGTGTGTATTTTAAGTCTCAGCTGAAGTCTGGACATTTAAAAATCTTGTTCTGGTCACCTGGTGGAGCTGCTGGCAAACTTTCCCCTGTTGCAATCATTTTTTAACCGATTACTGTCAGAAAATCCATGAAAAACCCCAATGAACTCTGGGTAAATAAACTGCTGCGACAGTTTTGTTTGTAACTGGTTACAAACTGCCAAACCTCTTCTTGCACGCCATGTAGTTAATTAGCATTGTCTGGAAGGATGATGAGCAGGTGCAGAAATATTTCCTCAATTAGAATTTCACTGTTTGTAGGAAAGAATTGAAGGTCTATGTTTCTGTGAACTTCGGTTTAAAAAAAGAAAGAAAAACACCATGATTGTGTGAGACGTAATGTTCTTTGGAGAGGAAACTGCCTCGATTGTGGGGGTGTGTGAGAGTGAAAGAGACAGAGGGAGACCATCTGTTTATTGGCTGGACCATCAAATGACACCACAGCTCATCTGCAGTTTACAACTACTAATACATTTCAAATAAACATATATTCCTTAAGCACAAATGAGAATTTAAAATAAATTGTTGGCTTCCATGCCAAATAAGCTGAGTTCACCCAAAAAAATTACACACTGAGCTTTAAAGCATCTCCTGGAACAGGGCGCAAGTAGATGACAAAAATGATTACAAATAATACCACTTGATGTGTGTTGTTTACAAAACGGCCATATACTCAACCACCAAATTCGTCTTCACATTCCCCTCGAACACATCACAGACATTGCTTTAAAGAATCATTATAAAGCAAAGAAAGGACAGTAGTTGAGCTTGTTTTAGGGATTATCTGTGAGGTCTATGTTGTAAGAGACATGTTAGAACCACACATAGAAGTGGCTTTTATCCTCTCAAACACAAAGATATAATTGTTCTTCTGCCTTTTTGTGAATAATTTGATGACAGATGTTAGTAATGAAATGGATTTAAGAGGGTTGTATTTTCAGCTAAATATAAATGGCAGTGGCCCTGTAAATCTAAATGAACATCTACAATCACTGCAATCTACAATAAAATGATGTTTTGTACAAAAGGTTATAATGTTTTATCAGTCATGAAAGTTGTTTTGGAAAGGAGCAATTGAAAAGTTAACATCTAATCCAAGTCCGAGGGGGATGTTTGCTGTTTCAAAACAACATCCAGCCTCTGAGATTTTATTGTGGTTCATTTGAATTCTTTATAAACCTTTGCTGATAGTAATCTTATATTGCAGGGTTTTATGGTTATTTGCAAATAGCAGCAGCTTCAAGTTATAGCATTTCCTGGAGGAATATCCTAATATTTCTATTTCAGAAATGGCTGTAGTCCAAATATTTATAAAATTGCATTTTTATACATCTCTATGGAATTTTTCAGACTGGAGATGTTTTAAAATGACAGAAAGCTCCTTTGAAACTGGCCTCGTATGGGTTGACTGTTATCTCATCAGTTCAGGCAGAGCTAAAATCTTTCTCCAAATCAAAGCTGTTCAAAGAGTTTTTTTACAACACGTAAGGTGTTTGATGTTCAAGACCTTTTCATAGAACCCCACTTAACAAATTTGAACTATCCCCTTAAGAATTATTTATATGTCTTCATGGCTTTCACCTCCAGAGACACAAAGTGATGAGTTGTGACAGGCAGAAACAGCCCCGTAATAAAGCAATAACCTTGTGCTCGACTTAACTGTCTGTCTCATCACAACACGTCGCACCTTCCTCGTGTCATTTATATCTTCTGTGTTCTGTCATATCAAACTGTTCATCAGAATGTCAGTATAACTTTCTGTCCAGAATTTATATAAATTAAATCAAGTTTGAGGTGGACAGAACAAAGTCTTTTTTTCAAGGCTGCGTATTGAGAGCTGTCCTTGGTCCTGAATGTATTTCACGTACCTCTAACTCTTGCTTCATTACCGCCTGAGTTGAACTGGCACTAAATATTTTCTTCTTGACAAAGTAAATTCCATTTCCTGTCCAATAAAGTCACTTTTATGAAAAACTGGAACATCTAGTGTTACGCTTCGTTTTGGTTTCCTGTTACTTCTAATATGAGTCAGTTTAACTTTTTGGATTTTAAGAGGAGTCGTTGTTCCCAGTCTCAGTACTGGTAATATGCGTTTGTGACTATTAAATTTTTTAGGGTATTAAAGGAGCGGTTTTGGTGTTGGTTTTATTTTCAGACCATCTTTGCTAGGTTTCTACCTGTGCCGCTTTACCATCTTTTAATCAAAGGAGACCTGGCACTCACCTCTTTGGTCATGAAATCTTAAAAACGGGAGTTTTCAGGGACTGTTCAGAATCAGATCTTCTCCAGTTTGCATACAGGTCTTGGAGAGGTGTGAATGATACACTTTGCACTTTATAGAATACAATTTTAGTTCATCTCAAGACTGCAAAGTCTTTTGCTTTGCTCGTGTTTATTGATTTAAACAGAATTCAAACACATATTTGAGCTGACGGACTATTTCCACGTTAACTTTTCAGGCAGTGTTTGAAGGTTAGTGTTTTATCTGAGATCATTCTCTCCCACATTCTCACCCAAAGGGTGTGTCCTCTCGCCCTTTTCTTTGTCTACACAAATTCCTGTTAATGCCAATATCCAGATCATCATATTATAAAGGTTGCTGATTTAGTCATTGCTCTGTTCCTAATGAGTTGTAAAGTCTACAGGATGTTAATGTGTCCAAGAGATAAACATGAGTTCAGATTTTAGGAAACTTACAGAGGATGTTCCTCTGCGGTTGGTAAACAAAGTGTAAAACTGTGGAAATACCTTGGATCTGTTAGAGACAACAAATCAGCCTTTGACATTTAGGTTGAAAGCTGGTATATTTGTTCTAATAAGACCGATTTATTCATGTAGCTGAATGGCAAGCAGAATGAAAATCAACTGCTGCCTTAATACTCGAGAACTTCAAATGACTACAAATGGATGACTACTCCCATAAATACACTAAAGCCATTCACTTGTGATCCCCCCCTCCCCAGTGTGGAGTTGGTTGGTAGGTTGCAGCAGTGCCTCAGTCTGTATCCCGGCTCTCCTGACAGACAGATGCAGCCCTCCTCTTCCTTTGCCTGCTAGTCAATCCGCATGTTTCTGCGTCTCTAGACCACTGTAGATCTCTAAAAGATGGAGAAGATTGTGAGCCGGGGTTGTTGCTTTTACCCTCGAAGGAAACACTTAAACTCACCGGAGAAATAACGGGCGTCAAAAACGGACAAGCGGCGCTTCTCCGCGGCAAAACGCCGCTTATTATTATAGTGACTGTGCTTCTGTCTTCTGTCTGTCTATGAAGACATCTACCGACACAGATGCCCTGCGTGAGAAGTTCCAGACAAACCGCGGATACATCCTCTGAGTCCTCTTCAGGTTTAAAGAAGCGCTCTCAACTGCAGGTAAGAAAATAACCAAGAGACCAAAAGTGTTTATTTAGCTTCTGGTTGGTGTTTGTGTCTGTCTGGTCTCACTGCCTTTTAAATAAATTAAAATCGATTTTTTTTTCCTCCACATGTTAGGTCATATTTAAAACACAAGCGAACATTTTGTCCGAAGTGGGTGGGAAGGTGACTCATGCTGCTTCCAACGAGGTTTTGGAGGCAGTATATTTACAGTGCGCCCTTTACTTATTTATTTATTTATTTTTATTAGGTTTAAAAGACTCGCAGGCTTACAGATGATTTCATGAGAGGAAAGCTGCAGACACTCTCACAATACTTGAACTTGTGTCTGAGTGTTTAGAAGATCAGGAGCGTTGTGTCCGGAGGATGTGAGGATGTTATCTTGGGTGATGCAGCTCCTCCTTCACGGTTTTATTAGTTCTTCTGGCCTGTTATTTACTTCGATGAATCACAGGTGAAGACGTTCATTCATGGTTTATTATTTACAGATTTTAATCTCTTTATGAATCTTTACTGAAATACAGTTTTAAAAGCTGATTTTTTTTTATTGCACTTATTTATTTAGATTTTTCATGATTTGTCGATATGGAGGTATGACTCTGCTTAGTGGCGAAAAAAGAAAAACAAACAGAAAAACCCTGACACTAATTTTTTTGTTTTGATCTAATTTCATTTGAGGAATAACAATTTTTTTTCTTCAATGCAAGACCAAGACATCGCCCTTCCACATGCATATAACATGTTTTACCACGTGAAAACATGTTGAATTAACAAGTAACAGGTGAGACACATGTCTTCACATGAGAAAATAGAACAAGCGTACACACACAGACTGTCAGTGTGTGTCTCAGCTGTGGCTATGTAGTTTATCACCACCGATGGTGTGAGTGTGTGTAAATGAATGACAAATTGTATTATGAAGCTCTTTGGAAGACAGTCTGACTTGAAAACACACTATACAAGAACACACCATTTACCGTTTATTTGATAAAAAGTCACATAAATCAATACATGAAATACGTTTTAAACATGTCTTTTTGTATCATGGGAATTTTTGAATGCATGAAAAAGAACCTGAATTTATAAGGGGTTATTTTCTGTAAGAAAGCCTTAGTATATTACTTAGAATAGCTAAATCTTGTCTGCATTTGTTAGTACACACACAAACATGGCAGTTAATCTGTTTTATAGCATATAAGAATCCATATTTTTAGTCCTTTTTTAAACTGATTTAATTTTCAAATGTTAAAAATAATGAAATGTTGCCAAACAGAAGGCAAAAAAATGGATTGGTTCTCTCATTTCTGAGGTATATTATTGATATTATAGGACCAGCTCAGCATACTGAGAGTAGAGAGAATGTATTTCTGCCAAAGGTTTCTGCCATATTAACCAAATACCCCAATAAACTGTGTCACAAACAGGAAAACATTAAGATTATTGATGTTCCTTTCTCTCTGAAAGCATGATGCTCATGAAGCATTAGTAATAATAAATGGCACTTTCCCCCCAACAGATTCTCCTCAAATTAACTTTACTGTGGCCTGATTCAGGTAATATGAAACAGCCTGTAATGACTTGATGTGTGGCGGCGTGCTTCGTTCATTTAATGGGTTGCAGTGTCTTTAATTCCATCAAATTAACAATGGATTTAGGTCTGGCTACCATTTTGGCACAGCTTTTTGAGTGACCTGAAAAGCAGCCTAACTGCTGCATTAGTGGCCTCGATTTGCTCTAACTGTGGGGAAAAAAAATTATAGGCCATGCTAACTCATAGCCATTTATGTCCATCTTCCCTCACTTGTTCTCTCGCTCTCTCATTCACTTTCTCACACACATACATGCACACTCCACCCTGCTCTCTCTCTCTCTCTCTCTCTCTCTCTCTCTCTCTCTCTCTCTCTCCTCTGCTAGTATGCACTCACTCAAACTGTGTCTCATCGCATTTTATCACTCTCATCTGCACTCTGCACCCCCCCACCCCCACCCTCCCTGTCTCTAACTCAGCATGCACACGCACTCAGAGGCACACCAGCCCACAGCAAGGTTGGATATTTGATGGAATTTCTGATCTTTGCTCTTATTCACTGTACATCTCACGTCACAGTTTGACAGCTTGTGTATATTTTCTTAGTTCATTTACAGATGTCCTACACTGACTAGTTACACCACAGCCTCCTGACCTCAAAACGAGTTTTTTATTTTTTATTTTGTCAGAAATAATCTGCTAGAACTCTGGTGGCATTTCAAGGACAGGTCATTTTGGTTTTCTCTGTTTGCTCAGCAATTTTTTATTATTTTTTTCATGTGGAAGTTTGGCATATAGCAGAAGGCCATCTATAATGTATAGCACAGTCCTGTATTAAATATCTGCTCAGTCAAAGGGGCTGCATTACACCATATTGCATCAATAGAGTGATAAAGGCAGTGTGGGGAAACAGGGAAAGAAAAAATGTCATTTCTTTCTCTCTGCAAAGGATTCACCTAGACGCTGTGGCTTTTTGGAGTGTGTGGGCTCACTAATAATAAGTCAGTGCTTTAATGTATCAGCAGTAAGTCTGAGTTATTATGATGATGATGATTTATATAGGAGTTCTAAGACAAAACGTTTTCTGTTTTCATTTTTGGAGTTCAAGGGTAAGTGTAAAATTAGGCCAGCGATCACATATCAGCACTTTCAAGTTGAAGAAGCAGTTAAAGTGGCAGAAGTCTATATTTAAACTGCCTCACCAGCGAGTTGTTGTCATTGCCGCAGCTGGAGGTTTTTGGTTTTTTTTTTCAGCATAAAATCTAAAAGTCTTTCATGTCTCCGAGTTGTTTTTACTTCATTTTTTTTACACGAGTGTTTTAGAGATGCATGTTTACAACAGGTTTATTGTTTCAGACAAGTTTGAATGTAGAGCGTGTCCCTGTTGCAGAGTCAGAGAAAGAAAACACTTCATTTATCTTCTGAAGTAGACCAGTTTGCAGTAATAAGAATCAGTGTCAAAGCTGAAAAATACATATGCTAACAGTCTTAAACAATCCTCTATTTTCCCTGTTTTTTAATTAGTTTCAATGACATGCATGTGCAGTTTTGAAGCAGAACATCTTTATTTAATCCCGTTCTGGTGAAATCATTTTAAAATTGAATGCTGTTGAATTCTGTCAGAATAATGCAAAGCAAAGACTCAAAGAGAATTGTATGACTTTTGATTAGAGTGAATTAAAATTGCATTTGTCTGTCAGATTAAATCACAGTATAACTCATGCTCGTATCTTTGTTTCTGAACAAAACTCTAAACCATAAAAAGCAGGAAACGATCATTAAAGGTGACGTTTCTTGTTTCGCCAATCTTTGTCTTGTTTCAGTCAGATTTCTAAATGATGCTGTTTGAAGTTGGGCAGCTGTGGGTAGTCACAGTTGATGAAATTGTGATAACCAGTCTGCAGCTTCAGTCGACACAATTTATTTATTTTAACTCCAATAGTAACTGTTCTTCATCCATCCATCCATCCATCCATCCATCCATCCATCCATCCATCAATGGCCTGTGTCAGGGTTGAGACATGGGGCTGAACTCCCTCCTATTCACCTGCACAAAATCATAGAGGCTTAAGCATCAATTAACTAATGAAAGTTGGACAGCAAGGTAAGAACTCGACAAATCAAAAAAAGTCAACATCTGGAAAAGATTACTAACTTTTTTTTCTACTGTCTTGGCCAGGACTACACAACAGTCATTTAAACTGAAATGGGTTTAAATCTTATACTACAGACAGCTGTTGGGGGTGGGGGGGTTGCTTTGGCTACAACTTCTGGGTTGTGTGCCACAGTCTATAGCTGTTTCCTCCACTGAGTCACTCTCACCTGTCAGCTTTAGTGTCATGTGAGTGAGTTTAAAAAGGTTTTCAGACATAGCAGGTCTAAATTATGGGCCTACTTCAAACTAGCTGACAAAGCATGAGGATCTCAAAAGGAAGCAGGTAGCATGTTTGACTGAGTTGCCAAAAAAAGCAAGAGTTGGGTTTTTTTTAACTGCAAAATTAACATCATAAAGTTAGTCAAGTCCAGTGGGTAAATGACTCTGTGCCTGTGTGTTGTAGTGAAAGTTATGTTACAGACCATAGTGGGAAACAGGGCTACGTGTGTGGATGTATAAATCTGTCACAAAGAGACGGGGGACATTCTTGATCGGTAAAAAGAAAATAAACAGTGTCGACTATTCCATGTATTTTATTAAATCTTTAAGCTTAAAGCCTTTTCATCAAAATAAAGTAACACAGTTAGTTCTGACACAAGGAGATGAACAGCTATAGATCCCATACCAGTCCATTTAGAAAGGGTCAGGTGATTGTTGGTCAACTTTCTAATAAGAATCCCATTTTTTGACGCCTTATGATAATAAATATAATTTTTGGAAGAAATTATTTGATTATTTAACTAGTTCCAGTTCAGCCCAGCTCTAGTTTTAACACTCATTGCTATCTAGAACACTTGAAAACATTCTGTGCAGCCGTTCCTCTCAGAACACTCCACTTTTCTCCTTTAAGCTACCACAGTGCGGCACAGATATATCTGAAGTAAGAAACTTTTGACATCAATTAAAAGCCCCCACTACATGTCCAAAATACCCTGCTATCCGGTCTAATTACACCTTACGACTCACTTCCCCTGAGGCGACAGGCCAAGGAGAGGGTGCCAAACACTTTTCTTCACCTGCCCTGCAGCTAGCAGTCGCACTACACATCCTGTGCTGTTCGAGGAGAGTGGGCCTGGCACAGGATCGGGTCAGTCAGAAGGAGCTTTACCACCCGGCCTGTTGTAATTCCACACACAACATGACTCGCTACTATTGCTGGTGTGAAGCCAGGAAACACTCATTAACATGAAACAAATGGACCAAAAAAGAAAAAAGGAAGCTGTTTTCTGCAACTATTAGTTGCACCATTTTTTGACCAGAAGCAAAAAAAAATTCTGTACAACCTGTAGCTTATCTGTGATTTTATACATACAGCACATTTAAAGGTCAGTGCTATGAAAGCATGTAACTTTTCAACATAGATTATTGCATGTTACTGTTAACACTTGAATTTTAAACATGGTTCCACTCATGTGGAAAATTTCATGTTAATGCAGCATCATATTATTATCCAGGTAAAACAAGCAACACCTGGAAAATGAAGGAGTATTAAACAGATCTTTACACTGCAATGTTCTTCTGCTACTTTGTATTCAGTCTGCTTGATAGATGCTACTTAGACACCTATCAACAACCCTAATCCTGCATTTCCTCATAGAACTATCATGATCTGAAGGCTTCCTCTGCAGGACAGTGCTTCCAGCAGCACGTGAACAATAACAGGAACATTATAAAGAAACTAAACTTTTAACTCTGCATCCAAACCCTGAGATCCCAGATTAAATGAGAATCCATGCAGAGTGCAGGAATAAACATAATCCATAAAATCCTCAGCCACATAACCCACAAAACTAAGATTCACAGTCAGTGCATGCACTAGAAACCACAACAATAATGGCACCGTTTTTCCTGCATTTCTCTTTTTATGGGAATATTTAATTTAATTCTTATATTATACTTGTACTGGGAGCTGAAAACAGGAGATAGATGTATGTTGTATGTAGATGGATGGATCTGGATGCAGCAGCATGAATGAATGAATTGATTGGTTGGTTGGTTAGTTGTTTGTTTGTTGTACAATCTGCTAACAGAAGTGAGTCCTGCACTCTGGAAGTATCAGCCTCTGACTGATGGTACTTCCCTGCAGAGATGCAGTTAAGTTTTGAAGAGCATTCTAACCTCTGCCACATGTTTAACTGTATACTACTATGTCCTACATGTAGATCTTGCCTTTCTGATAAGTTTATTCATCCAGTTCTTGCCTGCTGTGTGGACTCCCTCTCCCCAGCACACCACACCCTAAAACAAGACACAGGTAATACTTCTAATGGTATTTGCACTAATGGTAATAGCACTTATACTACCAAAGCTAATGGTACTTACCCCATTATTTATGGAGTCATTACCACCACTTGTGGCCCTGCAATGGATATTTAATTGTTTTTCACTATTTCTGCATTTGCATTTGGACTAAGACAGTTTTTTCAAAAGCAGGGAAACATCTAACCTCCTGACCCTAACCCTAATCTGTGGGAGATTATTTACAGCACCTCTTCCTTTTCATTTCCACAAAGTTTAAGTTTAACATTGACAGAAGCACAAGGATAACGAGTCAGTTTTCTTGATTCATTGCGCATTAATAATGAAGGAAAAAACTGGGGTCAGCAAAATGATGCATGATATGCATTGTAATGGTTTTAATCTCATGGTAAACTAGCCTAACTAAACCTCTGAGTGTGTATTGTCTCATTCACACCAGCTATCACCATTCTATAACCGGATAGAACGCATTATCTAACATCCTGTCTGTGGGTTATTGAATTTACCATGGATATTTAAATAGGTTCTAAGCGAGCCCACACTGTAACCTAATCTTATTACTGAAACCATAAAGCCACTCAGAGACGCCTGTGCCTTATGCTGCATTAAAGGATTTAAACATATTCCAAAATCTAACAGTTTCTTTTAGCTGGTATCTCACTGAGTGATTGTCTGTGACAAATAACGAACAACAATAATAAGAGTTACGAGAGTTCTCAGTTTCCTAGCATGAGTCGTAGAACCTCACTGTCATGTCACTAGCAGTCTGAACAAGTGTGAAAAATTTACATATGTACCAATTCAGTCTTACTGTAGTTTCTATTTTATTGTTTCAACTGTTTCACCATTTCACATGATAATTCAAGGTAACTGCTGACCTGTTAACTAACGGCGCAGGACAGAGGAAGTAATGCTGCTGCAGTGTTTCTTCTATTTCCACTGCTGTACTGAGATTACTGCTTCTGCCTGTAGATTTTGATGGCTACGCTCGAGCTAGCTGGAGGAGGCTGAAAGGGTAAAAAGAAACAAACAGGCCAAAATGTAAAGAAACAATCTTCTTTAGGGATCTGTGTTCAAGTCTTGCACGCAACAGCAAATAGGGCAGCTTTTTATTTTTTAGCTATTCTGGCTCATAGAGAATCTGTTTTCTCTGAGTTGATGGTGAGATTCTAACCTAATAGTGTCAGAATAAACATCAGTCACCAGTGTGAAGTGCTGTTGTGCTGCATCGTGTTTTTTTTTTTCTTGAATACTGTAAACAGTGTGTGTGACAGCAGATTGCTTGTGTGTATTTACATGAGCGGATGATTGTATCTGATTGAAATGAAGGAGTGCTTTTTAAGAGTGGAGTTTTTTTTATGTCTGAACAAATGATTTTTCTTTGTCTCGACTTTAGAAAACCAAATAAATAGATGAATTCTTTCCTTGCAATTTCTAACAGAGTCATAGTGGAATTAGAATTACATGTGACCTATTTACAGCACTTGAGTGTTTTTTTTTTTTTTTGTACAGAACTCTAGTTCTTTTCTGCATCTGCCTTTCCCTTACCAGAATCCTCCCACCCAGCGTCTTTCTTCCTTTTTTCTTGTCACCTCATAAGAAGGCTGCTCCACACTGTGGTCTCTGCATTAAGATGCAAACCCTTACTCTCTTCTTCTCTCTCATTGGCCTTAATCCTTTCCTCCTTTCTGCAATGAATGATAGCCTCAGCAACTAGTCTCCTCTCTCTGGCTGTCACAGTCTCATTACTAAGTACAACAATAGGGAGAATAGCTGCAGTCAAAAGATGGGGTTTGGTGAGAAGAGGTCAAACTGTCAGCTGCTCTGGAGCTGAGACCTGGGAAGTTGGCAGCAAGAAAAGGTCCCCATCAGGCCGCCCCAGTGCTGAAACTGAAAGGTCAGTGTTGTTGTTAGGTACAGATCAGGGAGGCAAAATGACAAGCAAATTACTTCAGGAAGTCTGAGTTCCTTTAAGATTTTTCCTGGCTTTGAATCTAAGAATCTGAGTATAAGGGCTTTGTTAGGAAATCTTTTGCATTGTAGCTTGAGCCTGTAGTGTCTGCAAAACATCTGACGCTTTTTTTGACATCACAAATCTGTATTATTTTTTTTTAATCATTTTTTTCCATTTTTACTTTTCTGAAATCTCATGTTTTGTGTTGTAATTGTCGTTCGCCTAAAAGTATCTAATTATGGAGTGGAGGGGACAAAAAAGAACAATGTAGTAGGAAAAAAGTACATGTATTCTTTTAGGTCCAGTCATTTGTGTGCTGATAAAAGTAACAGAAATGTTGTTCGTATTAGAATGTCTTCATTTGTATAAGTATTTGTGTTAAGGGGAGAAACTGCAGATGGCTGCAGTGGCCAAAATACTTCACAAATAATTGATTTGCTTTGCCGACACACCGACATCAGTCACTAAGAATTCAAATTTTACAATTGATTCTATGTTGTTTATTAATTTCTGTGAATCTGCATTGTGCAGATCATGAATAAAGCATGAATGTGATGATTAACAAATCTTCACTTTCCATCTACTGCATTTGACGGGTTAAAAATCATTTCTATGATTTACAAGGGGTGAAGGCAGACCATTTTAAAACCTTCAAACTTCTAATATTGATTTAGATTTTGACTAAAACTCACATTAAATTGGTAGAACTGAATAAATTTACTTCAAATTTACTTTGATGCTTACGAAATTAGATGGTCATCAATTCTTGTGGAAGAGTCAGTCAGTCATCATCTATACCTGCTTATCCCTGTTCAGGGCTGTGGGGAGCTGATGCCTATCTCCAGCATTCATTAGGCTAGTAAATCTAGCAAATATCAATATTGATGAGTACACTGTCCATGGGTCACCAGTCTATCACAGGACTACATAGTGCCAAACAACCCTTTAGACACAGACATGCATATTTACAATTTAAATCTAACATGCATGTTAGAAACTGGAGTCCTGGGGGAAATGTGCAAAGTCTATGTAGAATAAACCGACAACCTTTTTTGCTGCGAGGTAACAACTAACCAACTGCTCCATAATACAGCCTGAGTCATTACAGTTTTGATGAAATTGTCCCATTTAGTAGGTTTTAATCAATCTGTTGATAATAATAAAAAATGTCTTGATGAATGTCTAGAAACAATAATAATAGCCAAAAAATATATATATTCTAAATGTCTCCAGTACTGAAATTCATTTTATCCGAGCTAAGTGATCTAGCATTTAAATGTTTATGGTCTATTTAACGCTGTATATTTTTAACAAGCACTCAGAACACGTATTAACTCATATCACATGCACCGCAGGGAAAATAAGACAGTTTGGCACAAATTACTGGCACAGAAAAGGAGCAGAGTTACAAAACAAAATTGCTCTGCATGATGGTGATTGAGCTGTCTCTGTTTGTCTGTTTGTTTTTCTTACATAAGATATGGCTGCCACATGTTTATGTTGTGAAGGGGCTCTGATTAGATTGTGCAGCTCTTGAGAGTGATTGGTTGCATCATTTCTGATTCAAACCAGAACGTTTCTTTTTGTATGAGAGCAGCAGATGGTCAGATTGATTAAGCTTCTAAATGATGCTACTTGTTTTTGCACACACTATGGTTTAGTTTGTGTGGTTCATACACAGTTTAAACATTAAATTTAGATCAAAAGTAAGACATTCCTGGTCCATTACTAATTTTAATTCCAGTCTTGTACCTTTTTATGTTCACGGCTCCATTTTTAGAAATTTTCACCCCGTGCTTTTACTTGTATTGTGCTCATTTGTTTATCTGCTTTCCTCTAGTTTCTTTTGATTTTCTCTGCTGTTTTTGGAAACATTTGATACTCCCCACACTTGAAATATTAATAAACCCACTAGGCCTTTCCGTATAAGCTGTTTTTGAAGTAAGTTCTCGAGTTTTCAGCTGCACAGATGCTCAGCTGAGTCATAAATCAGAATACCACAGACTGGGAAGAAAATAGCAGGAGAATGAGGTGAGACAGGCAAAACCTGTCTCACCTAAAATATGATCAAACAAAAATGAATAAAGTCTTTCTCCAGCCATTGTAGACATCCCTAAAATGATTCTCTGTTCATGAATATTACATCCTGCAGTGATTATCCTTTGAAAATAATCTGTTTCTTAAAATACCCGAGCTGTAACTCAAGACACTTGCAGTGTGACCCCTCCAGCTGCAGTTTGTCTCGGAGTTGCAGGCTTTGAGTTTGTTTACGATGCGTTCTGGATGTCCTGATCAGAAATGGACAGTAGGCACCTGTTATTTCAATGTATTTGCATTTACATCTTTAGTGGCCTATCCACACACCTCACCACCACCACAGACTTAGACTCTGCCATCAGGGGCAGCAAACAAGATGCCACCAACCCATTAATATTTATTACTTTAAGATTTTCATATTAATATTTATGATAATCCTGCTTTATATGCATTGGACAATAAAGGCAACCTTGCCTAAAAAAATGAAAAATCTCCCAGTCTTTTTTTTTTTTTTTCTGTAGAACAATTTATTAGCTTTTTATTTTACCACATGTTCACTGTGGCATCACACCATTATTTTTGTCAAGAGCTGTTTTATTTTTTGCCACTTTTTACTACTATCAGGAATCTTCTTTCTTCTATTAAACACGTCTATGGTGTATTTTTAAATGGATTTAATCAATCATGTGTTTTTTTTCCCTCTGAGAGTCCTTGTTAAAGATTTCCACAACAGATTTTTCTTTTAGAGATTATTATTATTTTCTATGATTTAATATTATGCTTCAGGTAGGATTCAGTTTCATCTCCTTAATTCTTTTTTTTTTTTTTTTTTTAGAACAGTCTAATTTTTGGGGCCTTGCATGATGCAGACCAATAATTTAAACATTCTGATAATTACATACTTTCCACAACCTCATTTTGCATCCTCAGACATGTCTATTTAAGAAACTTCTAAATGCATCAGTTTAAATAACTCATAGCTGATACATTCACTGCAGGCGTTTTTCCCCCAAAAAAAGTCTCATACCTATAAAACTAAGGTCTTTCCACTAGAATGAATGTGTGCTATGTTACATTAAAACACCAGTTTATAGCAGGACAAATAGCTGCAGCTCAGCTATATTTAATCAAGAGGTGTAATTTGATTCAGAAATACAGAAAGACCTCAACCTTTAGCTGAGTTTAAACTTTTGTTGATGAATGCTGCAAATCGACACAAATGTCAAGCATAAGGTTTTGTGAATATCGCATTCAATGCCTTTCACCATTTCTCATCATTAGCAGGTCTAGAACACACAACCTCTGAAAGATCTCACTGAGTAATGAAAACATTAGATTGCATTTTCCAAACATTTGTTTTTATGACAACTCACTATGGTAAATTAACATTAGACATTTAAAATATTCGCATGTTAATGCGATTAACATAGAATCTGTACTGCCATTGTGCAAGGACAGTAAACTATGTGACACTCCCTTTCAGCACTATTAATGTAAACAGAATTAGTAGTACTTTATTTCTCATGATGCCGTATGTCAGTCTTTCAGATTTTCAATGTTAGGATTCAAAGCAGCATATAAATGTGTAAATATGTAAATTAGCTGCAGCAGACACATAAACACAGCTCTGTTAAGAATTTTTGTAATTATAGCTTTGAAGAATACCGTACCATTTTATTAAAAGAAAAATAAGTAAAGACCATCCCTCTCAATAACCCCACCATTAATCAGTTTACATTAAAAGCTCATCCTCTCTGTAACTTTAGCCTCCGATCACAGAGCCCCTATCTAATCACTGCAGATTTACAAGCCAGTAAAACCAGAGGCATTCTAGATTGAATGGCCTGGTGTAACCTTAACTGATCTAAAGGGAATAAAGCCAATTATGTCATCCTCTTTTTATTATGTGCTGCTTTATAATAGCTTCGCATTGAGAGCAAATCTATGCTAGATCTGACTTCCTCACTTTCATTAGGTCGAGTCTCTTGTCAATAAATTTAGGCAGTTATGAATTGAGAGAGATAAATCAATTTGCAGATGTGGATAAAATTGGTGGTACCTCTTTGAAGAAAGAAAAACTGACAATGGTCACTGAAAAAGCTTGAAACTAACAAAAGTATTAATAAATACAGTGACCAAAAATCAACTAATGAGCGACGAGACGGAACGGGAGCTTTTGCCCTGTTACATCAGCTCTGTGTTTGTGGAAGGAAAGAATAAGTTTTAAAAGAAAAGAACATCCTAACTCTGGTGAAACAGGGTGGGGGTGTTCGTGATAGAAGGCGACGGCACATTTACAGAAATTGCTTGTCTCAAAGGGTTGTATAACAAAAGTTTAAAGGTACAATATGTAAGAATTTTCCAGTGAAATACTCACACAACAGTTTAATGTCCCACTGATGTTGAAAGTAAAGTCCCAGTGTCACAGATCTCGATCTCAGCCGGCTGGGTGGTCACTAGTTTCTGTCATTTTAAAAACGCTGGTCCACACCTGAATCAGTATTTACACATCCAGACTTCCTGGTTCCATAACGAATCACATGTGAGTCTGCAAGGCTGCCAAGTCTTCAACATCTGCAGCTGTAGTTCCACAACGAGCAGCAGCAAAAAGTAAGAAACCGCTTCATCCTTCTAACTGAGCAGCCGAGCTGCACGTGAGGGGCGTTCAAGCACACTTATGAAAACTCAATGCTGAGCAAATAGACCTTCAGACATTCCCAAAATTTTACCAAATACGAGGGAAACAAAATGAGGATCAACAACATAACTGGCAACTCAACAGAAAAATCAGGGAGGGGAGGGGGTGAGTGGCTGAGAGCAGACAATTTTTTTTTTTTTTACAAGAACTGCAGGATTTGGATTTGACTACAAGGTTTAATTCTTACATACTATATCTATTAAGTAAATCATCATTTCAACCATCATTTCATCATCCACGCCAGTTTCATTAGTTTATTTTTTATTATTCTGCTGAACCACAATTCAAAAGCAATGTCTGATTTTCATTTGTTGATTTGGACACAGTGGAAATTATTTTTTGTCCATGTCTGTAATATTCTTATCAAACAATACTTGATGATCTCAAACTGTCAGAAAGTCACAGAATCTATAACACACTAAAAGCTGATGTCATGTTCTTCAGTTAGACTCTAAGCGGTTTTATGGGAGTTCAAATCCCAGCACATGCACCTGTAGGAACGTTTATTGTACCTTTATCATTAAATCACAGAATTATCAGGCAAGTAATGAAAAGCACAGACTAGACAGAGAAAAAACACCTTCCAGACGAGTGCAGGCTTGATGAATTGACACTGCAGTTAAGACCAATCTAAACCTTTTAATACATAAAAATGGGTTTATTCAAGTTTCACTCGTTTGATGCTTTTTTTGTCTTATTTTATGATTATATTGAGAATAAAAATATATTGATATGTTCCAGTGTTATGTAAGCGTCAGAATCAATGTGCTGCAGAACTCTACTATAAAATGAAAAATGTAGCTTTTTTGCAAAGCGATACAGAAGATAATACTACTAAGTATATCATTAACATTACCAGTGCTGCATGATCTGTGCATTATCTCTTATGTTGACAAGAAAACTACCTGCTAGTTGCTGTAGTCCTTAAGCAGGCACATTGATCACTGTAGTGCAGAGAACCATGAATGGATCCCTCAGATAAAAAAGGCATTCGATCATCCTGCCTGACGTGTCCAGGATCTCCAGACATGCCCAGGATAATTAATGTCATGTCTGACTGTGGATTTATATAAATCCCATGACCCCTTGTTGAAAGCCAGTTCAAAATTGCCATGCTCCTTTTATGTGTTGTATTTTCAGACTGACGTACTGCATAAGTCCAGCTAGAATCTAGTCTATAAACTAATCTATGGATTATTAAACAGATTATAATCAATCGAACACAACTAGTTTGTATGTTAAAAAAAGAGAAATGGATTTCAGTCACAGACTCTATACTGCAGAAGACACTATCAATATGCTGAATAATTTTTACTAAGCACATGGAATGGAATCAAATGTACAGACGTCGGCACAATTTTCTGAATATTTTTGAGGAAAGAAACGGATGACAGAGTCTTTTTTCTGTGTTCAATGGGATCTTTCTATGTGGTGTTTACATCTCACTGTGCATGCATGGGTTTTCTGCAGAGACGTGTTTTTTCTCCCAGGGAACAAAAACATACATTGTATGTTATTATGTGATTCTAAATTGGATTTAAGTGTGCACAAGTGTGTGAATAGTTGCCTCAGTATGTTGCTGTGATGGACTGGCGACTTGTGCGGGGTGTCCCTCGCCTCTCTCACCCTATAACCCTGCACGGGGACAAACTGGTTCAGACAATGAATGGATGGATAGATTTGTTAAAGAATCACAAAATAAAACAAACTGAATTTATGTATCAAATTGCATGTCTGTCCATCCAGTAGATATTGAGATTTTTTCTCAGTAACTTGTAATGAAAAGCCACACGGTGAGGGTTTTAGCTGTTCACACAGTGCAGTCAGTCTCTGAAGGGCTGATTTAGGTCTGAGTGTTGGTGACACACAGTAACAAAGCATCAGGACACTTGTGATATGTTTTCAGTTGGGCCCCAGGAGAGCTAAACAGAGAGACAAAGGTCACTCAGTGCTTTTGAGGAGATCAAGACACTCTTTTGGGAGCAGTTACTGGGAGCACGTTGAAATAAATGAATACATGCAAGATTAAAGCTAAAAATAAAAACTACAGAATAATTTATTGAGCGAGAAAAACTACAAAAGAGTCACATTTTTCTCTATATGACTGTAACATCACCTTTGTGCAATCTGTGGAGCAATGATATTGAATAATACTTACTACAACAGGATATCCACTGCTGCAGTCTAATACACACAAACATGTCTTCAGTCCTTTTTTTATTCTGAAGTGAATTCAGTTCAGTTTATTTCTGTTTCACTAATTCATGACGAATGTCATCTCAGAGCTCAGCACAATAGAAAAAAAATTCCATCAATATGAAAAAAGGGTTCATGCAATGTAAATATACAATGTAGAACAAGCAAGCTTGAAGAAATCAAGAGTGATTCTAATGGTAATAGTATGAATCCCAGAAATAGTATAATCAGAACACAGTCATGTGTACAAAGTACATAACTGTTTAAAAATACGGTAATAAAAAAAAAACCTTGATGTTTTTTAAAAAGTAATCCTTTTTTTTTTTTTGCATTCTTATTTTAGAAGTGATTTGAAAATGATTGACATATCTGAATAGCAGCCAGGCCAACATTCATGCTCCTGATAAGGAGGCATGCTGCTGTAATACTTACAGAATGTTATTTGGGGTTGCCTTACTGTGAAAAGCAAAGCTTTTCTCTAAAAAACATGTCATCTGGAAAACACAATTTTCTAAAAATGTGCATGTAGTTCAGCTTTTATGATGTTTTTTATGTTGATTATCAGCGCTGTGATGAATAGTTCACTGCCACTCCTTCATGTTTGCGTTTAAACTGTGTGCTGACCAGCTAAATGTTGCTTTTTCTATTCGGCTCTCTTTTTTTTTTTTAATTTCCAAAACAGATTTTAAAAATGTCTGCCATTAGACAACATGGTTGTTTTCCACCTTTTCTCAGCCTTTTATTTAAAAGTTCAAGTCCAGAGAAACTTTGTTTGATGATCCCGTTCTGAATATTTTTCATCACATTTTGTGCCACTTGAACTCGTTCATTGAAATCGGAAAATACGACTTAATTTTTGTAGTTTCACAGCAGTGGGCACCTGCAGAATTAGCCACTGAGTTGGTTTTTCATCAGAAGTTCAGTTTGACAAGTCTGCACAGAACAAATTTAATAAATGTCTACTTTGCTGAATGATTTAATCATTTTAAATTTTTGGTTTGCAGTCAGAACTTTAGAGAACCAAATCCTGAACCTATTGATAACCAGTAATTTTATAAAGAAATCAGTCATGAATCTTGTGCTGATTGTTAAACTCATGAAGTGGATTTTGTTTGCAGCCGCTAATGTCCTTGGGAATTTACATTTCTCTTCAGCAGTAATATCTTATTTAAAGAATGATTATCCAGCCCCAGCTCTTCATGCATGGTCATGTTTTGCAGAGCTTTAAGTGGTGATGTTAAGGACATCATAAACATCAGTGACCTTTGTAATAATTAACTGTCGTGGACTGCAAGGCCCGTTGGTTCAGACCTATTTAACATCTTGCAGGTCATGTTTGACTGAGGTTGCGAGTGTTATTCAGTCTTTGGGAATTGCATCTGTCTGGTGAACCATCTGGATGCTAATGCGAGTGTCTAATAAGCTGTAAAAGAAGACTGACCTTCACTTATTCTCTGCACTTATCTGGAGCTGTTAACTGATCGCGTGAGTCCAAACTCTCTTTTGAAATTTTCCAAAGTTTAACAAAAATAATTTCTCTTTCATTCTCACTCCTTTGTCATTTTAAAAATTGTTTTCAGTCTGTATAGTCTTTGAGATCTTAGCACTGAGTGACTGAGCTTTAAATAGGCCAGCCATTGACCTGATTGCCTGTCAGTGGAAATTGGACCCTTGCTTCAGTGGCGAGAAGGGATGAGAGCATACACCTACAGTAATGCCCAAATGTGATGAAAACAAGCAACAGAGGAAGTCATGAAAGCAAGTGATAATAACAAGAAAGGTAAAAACATTATTTTTTTTAACACTGTGTCATTAAGGGCTTATTCGAGTTTTGTTTGACAGTAAATTTGGATGGAGATGTGAGACTGATAGTTCCCTGCCATCATCTTTATGGCAGAAAACCTGTGAGAGCAGAAAGGACATAAAAATATAGACTTGTTTTGTGGATGCACCTGCTTGTTGAGCTTTTGATTGTCCCTTTTTTAGCTCAATGAACGTTATGAGTTGAGGATTATTTTGGAGTGGAAAGCTTCAGTTTTTCTTCAAATCTACTCTCTGTACTGAGTTGGCTAATGCCAGAATGCTTTGAGGTCAGCTTCCATCGCTTTTAATGCTATTGCATTATTCCTCCTATTTTTTTCGCTGCACTATTTATTCTCCATTCCCTTTTTGCTTCTGTTTCTCTGCCCCCTCATTCCACTTCCTCCCTCCCCTCCTGAAACTGTCACTGTCCTTGTTTTTGCCCTATATAATAAACTGGACCATGTCCTGACAACATGAAGAACCATTACATTTTGTTCCTACTGCTAGCTTCTGGGGCTCTAAGGCACTGGAAATAAAACAAGTGGGAGCTTTAAGGTTTGACAGAAATAAAATCCTGATTCCCACATAAACGTTGCAAAACATCTTCAGAGAATAAAAAATTGACAGTGACTAACCTGTACAGTATCTCCTACTTGTTTTAGCTTATTGTTCTAAAAAGAGGTTTCACCTAAAGGTTAGACCTTTTTAAAGAAAATATATAAACTAATAATGTGAATATGACTCCATAAAAATGTGATTTTTTTTTTTCCCCCTTTGCAGGACATTATGTTCTACTTTGCATAGTTGGCACAATCGCGTCATACCTGAGGGCATTTTTTAAATATGCATGTAAGAAGAAGCACAGAGATTCTTAACTGGAGTGCATGCACTTTTTGCTTTCTTTATTTTCCTCCTTTAGTTAAAGCAGATAGATTTTGTCTCAGTTATTAATTTGTAAAAATGCACTAATCTCTTGAAGTGAAATGCATCCCACTGAGGGAAAACTACACACAACAACAGAAAAGAAGACTCCCAACTCCTCAGTGTGGCGTCTGTAACAGAATTAGTAAATCGCTGTGACAGAGTGACATTTGAACCCCAGGGTAGAACTAGCTGGTAAAGTTAGGTTGCTGATACTTGATAATGATTGGGTTCTGACAGTGCCGGTTTGTATTATTATAAATGCTGGTAGTGCAGCTGCAGCATCCCTGCAAGAGCTTGTGTCATGCTCTTTTTTTCTGATGAGGGCAGGATTTAAGGATTGGTTGTTAATCCTTCTGGGGTCGCCCATCCTGGGAGATAATAGCTCACTTAGTTGCAGTGTACTGACGGAGAACGATCTGTGTTAGTCACTGTCCAGTGATGTGCAGAAGAATAGGGATGTTCTAGACAGCGTAATAAGCATATTTAAGCTTTTACATACAAGTTGTTCTCATTGCTCTAACATAAAATAATCTGCAAGGGATAGTTCAGATTTTTAAAGTGAATTTCTATAAAAAGGTATTTAATATTTTACCTGTTGTGGAGAACATTGAGAACAACCTCAGTTTACTTCTGAACAGGCAGCAGCTTATCACTGTGAGACCAGTTTCAGAGGGATTACTGTTAACGTAAAACGACTCTAGTATCCAAAAAAATGTTCCAGTTCATGCAAACTTTATTTTATAATCCGTTAAAATGCTGACAATTTCATATTACACAGTCCTTTCAAGCAAAATACTATGTCATTCTTACTAAAAGTGTTTTGAAGTGATTTGCTTGAACTTCCAGTCAAGTATAAAAAAAAATGAGTCACCAAAAATGATGAATATGTTGTGTTAAGATGCTTTTTCTGTGCCTTACAAATAAAAACGACTACATTTTTAAAATCCTCACTGTCTTAATGCATGCTGTTATTTATCCTCCTATTTCTCTTCTTAAATGTTTGAATGTATTAATTCATTTTGATGTGGCTGTGTGCTTGCCAAACTGCTGTTTAGATGACCCAAACCTTGTTTAAGCCCGGGGTCACTAATAGGGCACCATGAGACTCATTCACCTCATTAGAGTTTTGTGCTGTAAGGCTGTGAGTCAGCTTCATTCATCTCATCAAACACTGATCTCAGGTTTTACAACAAGATGCCGAAGTTTCAGTCTGACTGTAGCATAATTTATTAAAGCGAGTGATATTATGATATTATGAGTGTAAATAGTGAGAATAAAACTATTTGTAATTTTCCTTTTCTACAGATCTCTTTGTGTCATGATTCTGTTATCATCCTGTCTCAGTCTCTTCTCTCAAATTACAGTTATGTTCATGATTTTATGATTTTTCACATGCTCACTTCA
>SSNP01000003.1:1251813-1266813 GCA_006937955.1 Pachypanchax playfairii
CCACACACACACACACCTCCGAGCCATCTCACTCACCTGACTCCTTCCCTTTTATAAGTAGTGTGCAGATGCTCACTAGAGGCTGATTGTTAGCTAGTACTTGCTGCTGCTTTCCAGCACTAGTAAAGTGCCTGTCCCTGATTACTGACCGTGTTTCTTGGTTCCTGAACTCTGACCCGTTCTGCTGATGTGGATTTGTCTGTCTGGATCACTGGGTTGCTTGTTTAACCACGGACTGTTTTGGAGATGTACCTGTCTTGTATCCTGTCTGTGACATCATCATTAACCTATTTGCTGTGTTCCCCTCCAAGCAAACTAACCCCTCCCGCTTTGTTCTTGTTCTTCATTCCCTGACACCACTTACCTTGTCTGATTCTCAGAAATAACCATCACTGCTGCTCCCGTTGACATCATCCTCCTGTCGTCTCACACCAGATCTTCAGCTGTTCTCTCCTTCCTGAAGAAAGACAGAAACAATTATTCACAGCAGTTATTCTGTCACAAAAAGATCTGTCAATCACTAACCTGATCTCTCTCTGTCAAAGTTCCCATCCTGACATGTTCTATTCCTAGTCTGGAGCTGAAGGAAGATCTACTACTCTGTTGTTAAACAATAAACCTTTTAGAAACATCATCTTAGTGTGCATTTGATTCCAGCCATGATAGAAACATCCCACTTTTTTCTTTAAAGCTTGTAACACACATACTGGTAACAGTTTAAATGAATATCAAGTCGTTCATTGAGGTGACATGAGGTTATGGCAGCTGTCTGAGTTGGATTTATAGCCTGAATAAGTCCTACAATCTAACAGCTGGTTTGACCCTCGGGGGTTAAGGTCTCTGTTAAACAGGAACAGCAGGGAGAACTTCATGTAATTATGTTTTAGCTCACCCCAGGCCCAGTTCTGTGTTCTTCATGCTAATTTTATTTGCTATGTGTTAACACAGTTCACACCACCTCAACAAATCTGGCAGAATTGTTCATATGCTTCAGGTCAAAAGACTAAAAATAAAACGAGTTTAAAAAAATAGCAACATTCTCTGTGCACAAATTTAAAGGTAAAAGAGCAACGCATAGATGTCTCTTAGTGGATAAAATTTGACTCCACTTTTGTTTTATCATGACTTTTTCATTTTTGATCAGATGAAAGTCATGCAGAGTGATGGGAAAGAGTTAAATTATTACTCCATCCAATCACATGTTTAATTGTTGTAAATAAAAGTTGCAGCTGTGGAGAAAAATACATATCATAATTTAACAAATTCCTTCTTCTTCCTGTCTGACGTCTCTATACCAGCTCAGTTTCACCTCCTCAGCTGACTGATCATTATCAATGTGGGACAGAGACGTGGAACTGCTAACATCCTTAGTAAAACTGTTTCCTACACACTTACACAGCTTAGAGTTGGCACAGGCCAAACAGTAATATTACTTAGATGTGTTCACATAGGCACAAGTAAAGCCCTCCTACTCTTCTGAAGTGTATTTGCAAGCATGGCCTCAGACAATGGATTATACTTTGGCCCAGAATGACACTTGTTCTCTGCCAAGTTTCATTTGGCAGAATTCACTCACTCGTCTCGTTTACTTTTGCAAACAAGAAACCCAGCAATCTGTTGTGCAATTTCTGTTTGGGTTTTTTTGTTTTTTGTTTTTTTAATTATAAAAACTTGAAACTTTACCTTTTGACATTTGTCTGAAATACTTAATCACAGGAGACTTAAAATAATAATCACTTTATTCATCTTCCAATATGCTGTACAACAATAATACAAGACATAAAAGACAGAAACTTAGAGTCATGTTGGTTCTGCTCATCTAAAAAGTGTAAATTATATAATTACACAACATTAACAACAGATTAATTAAGGACATGTTTCTTATAATAAACTTAAACCGAATTGTTTCTGCTTCTAGCAGACGAAGTAAAATTTACAAATATTTTTTTGTTTGGTGGAACATTACATTTATATAAACCTGTAGATTAATTAAAACCTGCTTAGTGGTTTACTATAATCTTGGTTAGAAAATGGTTGATATGATCTTTTTAAACACAAGGTTTGTACAACTTTCTTGGTGATCCTTTTTTTTTTATTAAAAACAAGTTGTTTGTTGCACATTTGTAACATTTTATATTTGAATTTTGCAATACATCAAAGCAGAATTGTGAAATCATAGTTTTAATCTTTGTCAAGAATCTTCCTGGAGTAGTAATAAACTGATCTAGATATACAAAGTCCCAATGTCCAAGCTAGAGTTTTAATTGACTCTTGCTAGCTATGGAATCAGATACATACATACATACATACAGTACATACATACTGTACATACATTTATTTATTTATTTTTCTAAAACTGCACCGTATCTAATCTCACATAGTTTATAAGCTGTAGCTGCATTTGCACTTTTAGTTCTCCTTAGTACATCAATATTTAATCAAGTCTGCAGCTCTTTGTGTGTTAAAGAAGGTAAAAAAAAATAAAAACCTTCACTGCACTAAAACAAGGAATTAAAAAACAAGAGACATGAGATATTGAATTGGAAAAGATGTTTGGACTTTTTTGGCCTCAAATCTGATTAAATTAGATTTTTAAAAATCCTGTTTCAAAGCTTTTAATTGTTTTTGCAGAATTTATATTTCTAGAGAGTATTTGCATTAAACCATCTTTAAGCATGCAGAGCTCATGTCTCCAAGATAAAGAACCTGAAAACATATATTTACTCTTATTAACAGATTAACAGGTCCACTAAGATCCACTAAGAAATGCAGCAGTCACTTTACAAAATAACATTTGGATGCTCATCTTTTGAACCAGAGTTCACTTTCTTTGGTTTGTGAGAGCAGAGTGATTTTATATTTCCCACTGGAGGAGAGAGATGTTTCACTTTAATGATATCTGTACACAAAGATTGAAGTAGCCTGTGAGTCCTCACACACCTGCAAGGATTTTCGGATTACTGCCGTTACATAATTCGATATAAAATGATACCAAAATAAACTGCTAAATTGGTTTAAGGTATGTGTGTGTTTGTGAAAGTAACAGGAATAAGCAGGTATGGAAACTATGTACAGAAGTTAAGCGCTGGAAGCAGGAGGAACACATAAACAGGTCGATTACTAACCTCTGACCTAAAGAAGCGAGTTCGGTGACTCATGCATGGAACACCTTTGGTGCATATTTCCAATGACTTCATGCACAACTCCATCCAAAATCTAAATAAAATGTAATTCGTTTGCAAGAAAAATTTTACTTTTAACAGACTATTTATTGTTCTGTTCTTTCCTCCAGGCGTCTCTTTATTTTTGAGAAATAAATCCACAGTAAGATGAAAGAAAGAGTGGGTATAGAGCAAATCGGATACTGAATATTCTCTCAGCTTAATGGGTTTTATCTTCTGTGTAACATCTATGTAGTTTTTAAACCAAAATTTCTCAGGCAATAAAAATTGGTTATATTTAGAAAAATAACAAATGGATTTTTTTCTTTGCGTTACCTCACGTTAGAAAGATTCTGATGTCATAAATGTTACGAGTGCACACAAAGACAATCAGTAATATTTTACAGCACAACATATTTTTATAAATTCTGCTTTGTGGACCCACATTACTTTTAACCATATGGATTTGTCACTAGGCTGCCATCTGAGCCTTTTCCTTGGCCAATGCCCCAGATCACCTGGAAGCAAATCACCAGGTGCACATGAGGAAGCCAGATGGTCATTTGGAAAACATGCATTAATGCACAGACTTAATACAGAAAAATCTTTTTCAATCTACACCACATTTATCTGCCATAATATTTAATTTTCATGCTTACCTACTCTACCTGACTCCACCCACATGCAGCCTCAGGCTGCAACACCCCCCACCCCCTGCTGAGTGTCATGGAGGTGGCCTTCACTGAGAGACATCAATATTTCAGGCTTTCTCAGCACGAGGTACAGAGATCGCTCAGAGTCTGGGGAGGTGCTGATGTAGAGATGGATAAGCGTGGGGGGGTGGGGGGGGGGGGGGGGGGGTGTGAAGGGATGTGTTGTGAAAAATTATAGTGTGCATTTTTAAGCAAAAAGAATACGTAGAGGAATCACATAGGTGACTGGAAATGGGTTTAAGGTTTCCTGACAGTTGTTTAAAACTGCTTTGTGTTTGCAGGATATCGTGCATCATTGTTGCATGATCATCATAGTTTTTTGTAAGAGAGACAGAGAGAGGGAGGATAATGGATGTGATGAAGGTAACAATCTTTGTATTTATGACTCCAAAAACCCATTCGCTCGAGGAGAACATTAACTAGTTAATTATCCATTGAAAACAAGACAAAAAACACGAGGGGGAAAAAAAGTGGGTGGGAGACAAAGATGAACCGACAAATGGGTAAAATAACAGGATGGATGGATGAATTTAACAACAGATGCAGATGAGTACCCCATCTGACTGTTCATGACAGAAAGCCTCCTGCCCTCTTTTCCTCCTCACGCCATCGTCCTTTTGTCTCTGAGTGAGAGAGCCCCATGAACCAATTGTTGCTACGACTACAGCTGCTGCCACAACGGTGGTTAATGGGGGTCGTTACCATAGCAAGAAGGGTTTAGGGGGCAATCAGGGAAGAGATGCTTCATCCATAATGATTACTGATGAACAGAAAAGTTGTTAGCATCAGTTGTTGAGATGTCAATAAGATTTCTACATTTATCATGAACAAATATGGATTTTTTTTTTTAGTGATCAGTGAGTGTACTGTCCTCCATATTGAAGGCTCTATCATCAATGTACTGTAACAAAATAATTTGTCCCTCGTGTTACAATAAATTTACATCAGAACTTCAAAGAAGGATTTTTACAATAGAGTGAGCTACATGTCAGATAAGCAGCCCCTCTTAATATGTACATTTTCGTTGATATTATGGTGGACCACTTGCTCTTTAGGGCAGCTGGTCAGCACAGGTGCCTCGCAGCAAGAAGTTCAGAGGTTCGACTCCCAGCTGAAACCTTTCTGTGTGGAGTTCGCATGTTGTCCTGGTGCTTGTGTGGGTTTGTTTCTGGGTTTTCTTCCACAAACCAACAACATGCATAATAAATTATTATCTGTCAAATTAACCCCGTGTGTGTGTTAGTACAAGGCCTCTCACCTAGTGACCACTAGAGATAGACACCATCCCCTACACGACCCTGCACAGGATAAAGAAAATGAATGTTTGAATGGAAACCTGCCCTTTACTCCTTGATGTCACACCTCCTCTCACTCATGATGAAATTGCTGGTGTCTGCGATGTTAAACCTGCAGCTGAGTCTTATGTGTAGCCAGTTCTGCCATTTAAAAGCAGATCACTGAATTCTGCACTGGGGATTTATTTTTAACACAGTGTTATTTTTGGAACAGACTGTTATTTAATTTGTAAATCTTCATTAACTGAGGAACATTTGTGTTGCTTTGCATCACTGTCTTCATAATGTCAGTGCACTGTATCCTTCCACCCATTACCTGAAGCTTCACTTCAACAGGTTTAATCATAAAATACAAAACTGAAGTTCACAAACACACACCAACAGACTGTTTATGTTTTATTACAAACACACATGGTGGTTTATAGAGTAAAAAGATGTTAAAATCAGAAATGGGTTGTTTTTATTGCTTTATTTTGTTTCAAATCCCAATTGTAAAATGCAGGTTTTCCTTTTATATAACCTTAACTGTGTTCTTGCAGGTTTTGAGAAAGAAGCAAGGAGGAGTGCAAATGTGTTCGACTCCCAGAGAAAGCCAGGACCTTCAGAAAATTGTCTTGACACCAATCTTGAGCACCATGGGAACCGTGACTGTCTGCACCAGATTTCAAAGCAATCCATAAAAGATCTGTTGAGATAGTTCAGTTAACGCAAAAAATAAAATTGTGTTAAACATTCCATTTAGAAATATAAATTACATATCAGAATGTATAGTTTGAAATATTTACTTTTCTTATTTTTGAGGGGGCGCTGGGTGTTGCATAACAGCATCTGTTTTCAGCGGTGTACTAGTTAAGGAAGGAAAGTGTGCCAGAACAAGTTTAATTATAGAGGGCAAGAAGTAGAGTAGAAAGTACAGCAAACAAGTAACTCTCACAGGGCAAAAAGTAAAGCAGGTGTACACCCACTGAAGTTACACAGCAACACTGAGTAATGAGCCATCTTACATCATTAAGTTTTATTGATATTTTTACTAATGGAAAAAACAAAAAGAATGTGAAGTAACTTTAAATCTGCTGTCAACAAGATTAACAGTTGTTTTATTTAAACATAACTCTTAATTCATACAGGAAATTTTGCACCTGACACCATTGGATTCATAATGTGCATATATACATATACGTATATATATATAATATTATATGTATATATGTGTGTGTGTGTGTGTGTGTGTGTGTGGGAGGGGGGTCTGTGTTTAGCAGCTGTCGCTACTTGTGAAATAGAGGAGCTGATCAAATATCCAACTTTAAAAGGTGTTTCACATCTTGTTCATTCATCTTATCAAGGGTTTAACCGGAGCATGACCCGCTGTCCGTTGCTAAGGCTCATCGCTATGTCCAAACTGTTGTACTGACAGCATGTTACTCTCTGCACGAATTTGACTTACTCGAAAAGGGGCAAGCTGTGTAATGGAAAATGATGATAAGAATGGCATTTATTTGACATTGAAGTATATGCACAGTTGTGTATCAGTCTCTCAGCGGGATAGTCTCAGTTGACTTTATCCACATTGTAATACGAGAGTGGTGAAGAAAAGAACAGGAACAAGAGACGTGGGTATTTGTTGATTTCCAAAGCAGCTTCTTTAGTGAAATCAAAGAATGGCTGAGAGTAAAATGAAATAGAAATAGAAACATGTGAAAGTGATGTTTCTTAGGTTTGTTAGAAAACAAATAAAAGGTTTAACTAAATAAACCTGCAGCAGATTAACAGAAAAAGGAAAATATTTGCTGGTGACGATGATGAGCAGCAGAGATGCATTGTAGCTCGTCAAGCAAAAGCTTAGATCTGGCTGCCTCAGACGGCTGAAAGTGTGTCACAGAAAAGCTAATGCACCATGTTAATGTTGCTTCAGCGAGTCTCCCTGCTGCATTCAGCACTTAACTGTTACTGTCGGCAAAAGTCATACAATCAAAAACAAAGCTGTGGAAGCCAAAATAAAGAATTCAGCCTGTACAAATCAGGCTTGCGCAAAAACTCTGCTGTGAGAATCTGCACTCGTCACTAATTAATGCTACAAGTGTTTCTTCATAAATAAACTAAAAGGAATCCCAAAAATCTGGCAAATATAAACAGGCTGGCAAAATTAACCAAAATTTAAGAGTATGAAATAAGAGGCTTTGTGTGATCTCCTGTGCTGATAGGTTAAGAATTCAGTTTGTAACATCACTCCATTAAAGGTTTTGCACAAGAAAATACGGGTCAAATAAGAGCATAGCAGGATCGTGCTGCCTCAGTAGTGTGGATACAGTGAATTGTGGTTATCCAGCATGTATTCATGTTCTTATTTAAGTTTAAAAGGCAGGGAAAGTAATCTGCATCATCTTTACTAACTAATTTAGATTTATATGCAGGATTAAATGTGACAGTTGGCAGGCTGAACCTCATTATATGCTGTGCTACTGAGCTCACATGTTCTGGTAAATGCATAAGATTATGTTCTCTTTTTAGAAGATTATTAGATGTAATGTATAGTATTGCGCATCTGCTGTTGCATTTGATTGAAGTTACGTTTTGCAGTTACATTACTCCTAAAAAAAAAAAAGTCAAAGTGTTGAAATTAGGAGGGAAAAGAATTGGTTTAAGATAATGTTTGGAGTGAGATTGTTAAATTTCTGGTGTTTGCGTTATTGTTTATTTTACTTTTTTCTCTTAGCTTTTGTTCAGTCTGATACGTTGATATGTCTGGATGTAATTAGATCAGAATAAAGACTGTAAAAGAGACAGATAATAGCTTTTAAATATTATAAGATTGGGTTGTGGTAGCTCGTCTCTCTGTTCATAACTAATCTCTGTCTCTCACAGCTGAGGTCATTCAAAGTGCTGCATAAGATAAACCTCTTCAGAATATCTGAACAATCCTTCATACGGAGTTTCTCACATCCATACATGCTTCGGTACGTGTCCAACCCTCAGGACCCTTATAAGCTGTCTTTAGTCTTCTCTTTTGCATCTTCTGCCATTGCTACTGTCTCATTGGCTATCTTTATGCTGTTGTTGGATATGTGGAAGCAGCTGAGCCACCAGGAGAATTAGCTGACAAGCCATAGAAGGGCTGCATGCCTTGACCTTGTCTACAATGTACAAGGATAAATCCTGAAGGCAGATAGACTGAGTGCGGCTGTCAAATGGAAAATAAAAAAGTATGGAGCCGAAGGAGGCAGAACTTGCCTTTTAAACAGCCTAATAAATCTCTTGGGGCCTGTATTTGTTGAGGCTAAAAACTGATCAGAATAGAAATGTCAGTGTGTTTGATGATAAACAGTTTGAATGTAACACGAGTACAGTAAGTCTACTATAGCTGTGCTGCTGCATGGATGAAAGAGCATGTTTTGTCATGCAGACGTTTGCACAGTGTTGCCTGCAAGCGGTAAGCGCTGATGGAACATGGCCACAGTCCTCAGCTTGATGAGTGTCCTCGCTCCACGGGGCTTCCCTGAGGTGCGACACTCAACTCATGATGTTCACACTGAATTAATTTCATGCTAAGCACAAATTTCATCTGAGATACTATCTATAGGAGTGAGATGTTGCCCACGTTGCAACAGAAATGTAGAAATGCAGGCATGGCATGCTTTAGCATCCTTTGTTTTAATAGAGACCATGGCAGTAGCTTTTTAGAAGAAAAACACCTTAAGAATTTGAACAGAAGATCTGTCAGATATGGCTTTTTCTTTCATTTTTTTTGTACTTAGTTCAATAGTTCCATTCTATCCAACCCAAACTGGTAATAAACTTGACCTAGTGTGAAAGTTAATTCCGTGACTCCTTCTGTAACTCTGCAAGGGTGAAGATTTGATCCATTTTTCCAGAATCTGGACAAAAGCCACACTTCTCCTGAATCCAAGGTTTAACAACTGGTCCAAACCTCATTTCTAACAACCTGGAGGGTGACAGAGGAATGTGATCCCCTCCAAGCAGATTCTATTTACTAAATCATAGCTTCAAACAGTGCTGGTAACTACTCTCTTAACTGTTAAGTAATGTTCCTGTAATTTAACATTAAAATGGATACTGCCTGAAATACTAACATGTTGATAACATGTTTGTCTTAAAGGAAATGTAACAACTCCAGTGTGCTTTATTTAAAACCTTCATTGGATAAGAGCTGAGTTTATATTGTGAAGCTGAGGCAAATGTATAAAGTTTCATGTCTTTTCGTTTTCCTCTGTATACAAATCCTTTACACCTTTGCGACCATGGGGACTTTCCATATTGATACTGTTTGTTACGCATTTGCTTGCTGTTTCACAGCCTGAAAATGATTCAATACTAAATGTCAGGCAGACATGTTGCGCCCATAGCGGAGATCCTACTGCTTTTGTTCAACTCAGAATCAATTTTCTTTCCTTTGCTGCAAGTCACAGAGTCCCTTTTTCTTTCAAACTAGTGTTTACACTCAGCAGTGCAGTGCAGCCATTTTTTTTACTCCTTTTGTAAACTAAAGCAGTTATCATTGTATTGTATCTTATTGCAAGATGTACATCTTTGCATGCAGCCAACCAGGATGTACTTCTCTGATGAGAGATTCTTATTTTGTGCTTTTGCATTTAGGCTCTGGTTCAGCTCTAATGAACTTGCAGCAACAGCAACTCCTCTCGCCAAAAACTAACATAATCAGAAGGAATGAATATTGGCACTGCAACAAAGTAGCTTATTTCAAAGCAGTATACATTTCCTTACTTTATAGTAGTTTTTGGATAATTACTTGAACAATGCTTTATGGAACTTAATTATTAAAAGTAGCTTTAATCTTCTTCTGATTTTAGAGATGTTACAAAGACTAGTTAAACTTTGGAAGGTTATTTATACATCTTATACCGCCGTGTTACGCTAATACATCAGCAACCTACAGTGCATGTCATGTGCTGTCATTTTACACACACATACCACCACCCCTCTCGCTTTATGTGTGTGTGTTTGTGTGTGTACTGTGTCCACTTTGTGTAGGCATTGCATTAGCATGGTTTAATCCTGTGTGTGGCTCACTCGATACAAATCCCTTCTAAAGCTTTTAAATCTTCTGCCTTTTCATTTCTGTCTTTTTCTCTCTCCATCTATCTATCCACCAGGCAGCTGAGAGAAACTGGTGTTATTTTTCGAGCAGGTCCTTGTGTCGCTTCATCTTTGACCCTATAATCAAGACACACATGATGCTAATTATATGAGTAATTTTCCAAAGTTTCAGCACAGTTTGTATCAGGATTTTTGCAGCTAACAGCTATTTTTAGTGGTGATGATGGAGAAGAAACAACACTTTGTCTCAGTTTTAGTTTGTGCACGAACGTTCTGTTGTTGCAGTTGGTCTGGTCATATGTGCACGTTAGTGAGGCTGTTTTTTTTAAATATATTTAATAGTCCATTTTGTATTGGGATATGTTGAGCTATCTGTTTGGAGGATGCTCTACCCTGTACATTTTATTTCAAACCTTCTAACAGATTCATGCAGGTGAAATGAAAAAAAGAGTTTTTAAAATGTTCGGCAGCTTGTAAATGATCCCCTCCTCTGTGTAATTTGACTAATGGCTGCTTCAAAGTTGACATTTTAATGTTCCCCCTTATGATAATGTTTTAGGCCTGTATGATGAAGTTAACTGCCATGTACCAGCTCCTATATCTTATACACAATTGGCTTATCCCCATTTAGAAAATCAGACGAAAATTAAAATAAATTTAACTGCAGACAAGCTTTTTCTTGCTCATGTGACTTTAGAATACAATAAAATTAAATTATCTTCTGCTCTTCTCCCTTTTTCATGATTAAAAAAGCTTCATTTGGTTAAAGGGTGTTGCTCAGATGAAATGGGTAAATGTGCCTATTATAACCTCCCCCATTTATCAACACATGGACTCTATTTTAATAACCGTCTGGCTCTCTTTAATATCAGCATGATATGACCTAATTAAAATTAAACAGATACAGTAGATGCATTTCATTCCTCACATTGAATCTTATCTCAGAAACTATATCAGGCTAGTACAATCATTTTTTTTATCAGCAGCAGATAGTTTTGTTTAAAAAAAATCTATTTCCAATGATATTTAAGGAAAATAAAAAAATTGCACAATTGTAATTATGAAAAACTCTAGAAAAATTACATTTGTATTAGTTACTTCTTCTTAAGAATGAAAGATTTTCAATGCAAATAAAAGCTGCATACATTTTGTTACCCCCTAAAAATGATCTTCTCATAAGTGAATTAACATTTTTCCCCAAATGATCTTGCAAATTGCATGAGCATGCTAATTTCTATCTATTCTAATTTGACATGGAAATGACTTCAAAAGCCACAGTGAAGTTCTGAGAAGGTTAATTTTTCTTGATTTATTTCTAAGAAATACCTTACTCACCACATTCGGGGACTGCTTTTACTTCTAAAGATTTGCAACCATGTAAGTGGAGTTATATTAGACTTAGAAAATGTAAGCCTAAAATGTTATTTGATATTACTGGAATATTTAAACTGCCCTCTCTTTATTGATATAATATGCAGACAACTTCAGCCCCCCCCCCCTTCCGAGCAGATCCCTGTTTTCCTGCAGTTGCCGTGATGCCTGACTTCCCCCTTCGCTTCATCCTCACACATGCATAATTCAACAGCGTTCTGGGTTTTTGCTTCTTGTAAAGCTGGGAATGCTGGAAAAGCTCTACAACTTAACATCTGAGAGCTGGTGACAGCAGGACAGCCACAGCCTGTTATTTTCCTGCTTCTCTCAGTGAATCTTTCCCTGATATCTCACTTTTATCGAGTGCTTTACCGTTTCTGTTCTGAACTCTCATTTGTTCTTCCTTTCTGAGTCGGTGTGATAAATGCCCTTCTTTTCCTCTCCTTGTATCGGGTGACCACTCTGTGTTTCTCTGTCCAATCTGCGAGGCCATCTGGTCATCTGTACTGAGCCTCATGTCAGTCTACAGTATCTCTGCTCTCTCAATCCATGTGACAGGATTAATAGAGTGAACCTCAGATGGATATAAGCTGCTCATTTTGATTGGATTGTTGGGTGGGATGATAGTTCAGCTCCAGCCTTCAGAGGAGTCACGGTTTTGTTTTTTGTTTTGTTTTCTTTATTAACGCCTCATGAGCGTTCACATTCATCCAAGTTTGAAGAAAAAAATATTTAGAACATAGTAAACTAAATAAGCACTTGGAGAGCACAGACCTCCAACAAACACCCCAGTTCCACCACATTGACATGGTTGTTAAACTTTTTCTTTTCAGAGTTGAAAACTCATAGTAACAATCCATGTTACTGCTGCGATGCAGGTCATCAAAAACCACACCCGAAATGCCCCACGGTACAAACCAACAGATGGTATTGCACATGTGATGCATCAAATTGACCAGGTCTGTCACAAAATATACACTCTCATGGGTATGTGGTGTTTTGAGTTACCATGGTAATGTAATACAAAACACACCTCCAATTAAAATCATAAATGAAAAGCTGTCAAACCATGAAAAACATGATGGAAGATTACTGTGTCAACATTCCAACATTAATCAGGTCACTAGACATTGATCTGTAACATGTTGAAGTATCTTTTAAATACTTTCTTCTGTATTATAATGGCAACACCATCCTCCATCAAAAGGACATGATGAGCCCACAGAACAAACAGGATCATGGTAACAGGTTTAAAACCTTGAATTCATTCTTGTCATAAAATCCATTTCGACCTCTCAAAAAGCAGTCTCTGAATCTTTTCACCTCAGTTGTCTATTTTTGTTGATATTTTACAGCAGCCAAATATGTTTAATTTTTAACTGATGAGGTTAGAAGTTGAAAAGGGGACAAATTACTGCACAGACACGAGTATCTTTGTTATTATTTAGTGAGGATTTTATACTGATGCCAATTAAAACTTGGCTGCGATCTAGACAAATTATACATAAAGAACTGTTTGATAAAGTAAAAGAATAGTCTGGACTGAGAGACTTATTTTACTGTGTGAAAAAGGTTGCAGTCATAAATAGATGATACAGGACCTTTAAATAAAACTGCACATTTTAAGAAATTTGTGGAGCTGTAGAAGTAGAGATTCACTGTGGTTTTCAGAGCACAACAGGAGAAAAAACTCTGTTATCATCTTGCACAGACACAACTTTTTAAATGATTACCTTATTAACAAGGTAAACTCCCAAAGTACTGGACAGATTCTGTGGAGTAAATATGTTACATATTATTGTTCTCAAAGAATTTATTAGGCAGCCGGTGGCAGCAGTCTGATAGTTAGATAAGATAATAAAACTGTAACTGGATGACAGTACTACCGTTTTGTATTCAAGATCCTTATCTTCCACCAGCATCTCTTGCATAAAATGCAGATAATCTCTCAGTCATAAAGAACCTGTAGAGCTGATTGGTGATTTGCAGATGCTGTGTTCATCCACAGACTCCACTACTGCTTTTCAACTATTACTGTGCATGATTTTTATGTTAGAATATGAAATCGTTGGCTGCAAGATGGTGCTGTTGGTAGGACTGTTGCCCTGATGCAAGAAGATCCTGCATGAAGTTTGTACATTCTCTCTGTGCATGTGTAGATTTTCTTCATGGAGTTCAAAAAAAAGGTTTTTAAGATTTGTTTTTCTTTTTTTTTGGAGAGTTCAAACTAATAAACCTGAGTTTACAGTGCAGAGTTCAAACCAAACATAGAAGATGTTTATGAACTCACATCAAGTGGAAATATTAACCAGTATTTAGAATATGCAGTATAAGAGGTTTTTTTTTGTGACAGTGAATCATTTTTGGGTTTTGATCCTCTACTCCGTTTTTAAGTTGTATAAAAAATAGATAATACAGTGGATTTTTTTTCAGGTTTTACCAGCTAGCCTGCATAATAATATGTACTTATTTTTTCTGTAATCACACAACTCACATATTTTAGAAAAGCTTTTAACACAGAAATAAAATATTAGCTGTGAAACAAACTCAAATGTAAAACAGGACATATCACCTTTAAGTCCTTATTTCCAACAGAACAATATATTAACATCTTCATTGTGTCTCCTGTCTTTTTGTATATCTGTCAATATATGTATGTTTTATAAAATCTTCCTGAGAAAAAACTAAAATTCTTCTTTGGTCTAAGAGTCGAACTAATTGTAGAAATCTTTTTAAGATGTCATGCACTATTAATCCTCTAGAAGGAATAAAGGATTTAGATTAAGCACCCACAGCTGCCATGCAGTGCTAACTTTAGCATTATCAACATGTCACTTCTGCAAAGCTTTTTAAATAAAGAAGCTTATCAAAAAGCACACAGCTATAACATCACATTACTTTACAGTAGCCTGACCTGCATTAACACTAGTTCTGAGGAATCTCTGCAGACATGATCAACATGCACATTAGCAAGGAAAACTTTGGATTTCTGTTTCAGTTCTGATGATGTTTTTTTTTTTTTTGCAATAAGGCTAATGCACATAAATGGTAAATAGACACAGGGAGGGATGGGAGGAGGTGGGATTAAGGCCACATCAGCCGGGTGCAGCTAAAGCTTTGGCATCATCAACACGTCAGTGGAGGATGTCATCATGTCAGGCTTGGTTAAAAGCTTTATTAAAACTCTCCTGAATACATCATCTGACTAAGAACTCCTCCGTCTTTCTCATTGTATCACACAGGCATGCTCACACTTTGGATGATGTTCCGAAACTCAGATCACTGGATCGTTTTATAGTTTTAACGCCTTTGTTATTTTCATCTCTTCTTCATCCACATTCATTTTCTTTTCCTTTTCGACTGCTTTTTTCCCCTGTCTTCCTGTAA